>CM076579.1:435338824-435479948 GCA_034641835.2 Pinus albicaulis
AAAAAAATCTAGTTTTATAAAGAATTAAGAAGTGCAATATGTTGTCGTAAAATTCTTTGTAGGCATACACCCTTAAGAAGATAGATTGTGATCTCTTTATGGTAATAAAAAATAGATGGCATTTCTATTTTTGAGCGACTACAGTTAGACCTGTGGGAAGATCATTGCAGTACAGAAAGGTATTTTTGGACCCTGTCAGATAAGTACATGGAGAACAGATACTTGTATTTTCAAGAAAAAAAAAGAAACAGTATCTTAATTTGATTAAAATAAAAAAATCTGCAAGTATTCAATGGAAGTCTGCAAGTATGGATCAATGGAAATCTGCAAGTATGGATCACAGAAGCCTGAATTTGGAGTCATAACGTTATTGAAAAATTTTATGTAGCATCACAACAAACATAACCAGATTATAAGATATTATAAGATCCATCTGAGATATCATAATAGAAACCCTTTTCAAGCTTTTGTTCAATGTATAATTGGTAAAAACACAATAATTAAACAACTTCCATGATGTAATATTCGTTTGTAAATTAAACAGCACAAATTGAACTGGCTAAGGTTTTGCTTAGGTGAAATTAGGTTAGCTGTACTTCTAATTTTTAAGCTGAACATGAACCCAATGAAGTCTATCTCATGTAACATTCTGCGTGGCTCTATTATTGTTCAGTTGTATAATTGTTGCTCTACCTGATTATGATCATTGAAAAGCCTACAGAAAAGAATAGAGAAAGAAGAGGGAAACCAGATGTTTGGATGCTTTCTATTTGAAACGAAATGCGTGCTTATGAAGTTATGAACATGCACCCTTCTTGGTCCCAATGTTCTCCCTTTTTGAACGAAGATACGGTATGCATGATTAAAAATTTGTTCCAACGGTATGACAAATCTCAAATTCAACTTATTCAGTAACATAGTAAGATTTGGCCTCAACACTTAAATCAGCAGAGCAGGCAGTGGTACATTTCTAGTTGAATAAATAACACCCAATTTCAAGCACCTAAGTTTGTTTAATAATTATTAAAAAATAAAGAATCAATAAAACCTGCAACAAATAAGAGTGGTTTTGATGCCCAAAATTTTGGAAAATTGATTGAACAGTCTCTGCATGAGAAGATTAGGATTAATATATAAATTATTTGCAAAAGTCAAAATCTGAGAAACTTGGATATAGGCAATTAAGGAATGCATTGTCTGTCTATTTCATATTTGCTTGAGAACTTACTGACATGGAAGAACTGGTATTACAAAAGAGGTTCAGAGACTTCAGATACAGATGATGAAAGGGATGAATCTTTTGATTGTAATGATCAGAATACAAGAGCTATGATAAATGACCACACTATCTCTAAGAAGTAAAGAGAAAACACACTTACTGTATAGATACAACATAGAACACTAGTATCAATGAGCTTACACAGAATAGATTTCCATGTCATTTACATAATAAGTGAAATTGTTACACTAATTACAGGTAGTTATGAAGCTCTAATCAATTTACAGTGTTACAAGACTAGCTTATACATGTGTTCAAAGCTGCATAGATAGTGACATACCCGTGGAACGAAGAGCGCGACGATGAGGAGCTGCGGTGCGGCGACGAGAAGCTGCGGCGATAGGGACACCAGCGCGGCGACAAGGTGCAACAGTGACAGAGAAAGAACGCGGGAACAATGAAATTAGTAACCGCAATACTTCGCGGGCGATTTATAGAAAATAGTTCGGCCGAACTATTTTAAATGTAACAGTTCGGCCGAACTTTAGTTGCCAGTTTTCCAATCTCCGGAAAAAATTCTGTTTGCCCGCGCCGTCAATAAGCCGTCAGTCTAAACGGAATCACGAGTTCGGCCGAACTTTAAAAACAAGTTCGGCCGAACTATATAAAATTTTCGGCCAAACTATTGCCAAAAAAAAATTTCAACCCCCGATTCTCACAAAAGTGTAACCTAGCTTCACGTTTCAGCCCCTATACAACCTCCTTTGAAGAACCTCTTAAGGGTTTTCAGAAAAACACCATACACAAGATGGGGATCTAAGCCTTAGGGATGAAGATCCACTGTAAAATACAAATCTGGAAAGTGTGGCTGATCTGATATGATCAATAGAATAGCCTCCTCCAATAGATCCTCTAAATGAAAGGCAGATCCCTTTCACTAGAAAACCAACTCTCCAAATGGTGTGCCAAACCACCCTACAACTCCTCCTACAAAAATAACGCAAAACTTGAAGTAAACTGCGTTGTAGGGATAAATAAATGGTTGGCGTGATGCCAAGATCTGAAAATATGCACAAGGGCCTTCCTTACTGTCCTCCCAATAGAAAGGAAGCCTTCTCCACTGAAAATGAGCAATGAAATGACCCAGGTCTTGTCTCCTATTAGGGGAATTTTGAGGTCTAAAATGGGCCTCCTAAAGAAAATGTACAATCAAAATTCACTTTATGAGAACCAGTCACATTTTAAGGGATTACATCATCCCTATTGGTTGAGGTGGCATTGCTTGAGTTAAAGGTACTTATTTGTCACATTCTCAATGGTGGATAAAAAATCATGGTTACCATGGTAGTGCTCTAAGTACTTTTAAAGTCATAAAGTAAAGTACTCATAATATATGTCATTTCACACTTTTGAATAATATATTATTATTGTCATTTCATATTTTTGAAACAAACAATGCATATCCCTACACAATCTTCATGTATTTACACACTTTTCAATAAATATTATATTTGTATATTTTCAAATATTTATTTATAAATCAAATCAATTCAATATGTAATATAAAATTCATACATAAAACAATATATTATATTATATTATTTTTATATTGTACATTAATTACATGTTATTATATAATTTAAATAATGTAAATTTTAATTAACAGTATATTCTATAATTAAGAATTTACGAATTTATATTTATATATATTTTTTAATTTATTTAAGTACAAAGGAAAAATGCATTAGTTGTTAAATGATAATGATTTTTTCTTGAAAATCTCATTCTTATTTATAGTCACATCAATACAATTTTTTTATTAATTTTATTTTAGTACAACTTTTGAATTGAATTTAACCATGGTTACATGGATTTTGGTGCAAAAAGTGAATTGCAAATTCATAAATATTATTTTATTGGTTTAGCTATTATTTTATTATTTCCTTAGGAGGCCCATTTTAGACCTCAAAATTCCCCTAATGACTACTGCAACCTGCAAAACAACTCAACCCTCAACTGAATATGCATTGTAAATGGAAGATGAAACTTGGCCTTAAGCCTGATAGTGGACAATGTAGTACAAGACTCCTCTAAGAGCTTCTCAAGGGAAGAGGTGGGATTCCCGGTCAAGAACACCCTGTGCTAAACAACACTCAATCTTAGTTAAACAACAAGAGAAAGATATATTTCTAAACAGACCATATATTCAAAAAAATCATATTTCAACATACATAATGAATATGGCTACCATCCTCTTCCTTAAATAAGATATGAGCTTGCAAACACTAAGCCCCATCCAATAATAGCACTACTTCCATGCAAACCACCTCCATCTAAAACTACGTTGTCTTTCATTGATGACCACTCCTCAATGACAATGATGTTGATTTGGTCAAAGTTGACCCAATCAAGGTGTTCCATCCCCTTTTCACACCAAAAGGTGCTCAATAAAGCTGCCAAGATCTATCTCTTTCACATTGGAATTGATTTATTCATTATTAAGGAGAATTATGGACCTCCATTGTCCTCTTATTCATTAAACAAAGCAGCAAAACAAAATTTAATATTCCAACTAGCTCATGGCTAATTGGGAATATTACAACCCCATACTGGGTTATAGCCTCTCGGCGCAATTTTATGGGGTAGCCTCTCGACCCAATTATTTTGATTGATTTAAATAGTTTTAAAATAATAAATATTCAATATTAATCAATTATAATTTGATGTATATAACCATTCAAGGATTGAATGTAAACTTCATAATTCCATTCATAATAATTTGTTGAGAAAGTCTAGCTTAGCAAAAGCATATATAGATTTGATTTAAAATAAAAATAATATAATCGACTTCTTTGTTTAGTAGCTCGTTCAGTGGGTCCTAGGTAATTATTAGTTAAAAAAAATATCTTGATTTTCAATTATATTACATTGATGACAAGGAGAAAAATACACAAATTTTATTAATTTTGTATGGAATTTTATTAGAAACAATTTTCCCACTTTCAGCAATTTTAAGTCATCTATCTACGTATTAAAACTAGCCTAGATCTATTTTAACTCTAGATCTATTAAGAAGGGAGAAGGATCAAATCTCTTGAGGCTAAAACCTCTTTTTTTAGTGAAAAACTTGAGGAAAGTTTTGCACCTCGAGACATTTGATCCCTCTCTGCGCTTCATAGGATCTATTAAGCGGGGAGAGGGATCAAATCTCTTGAGGCGAAAACCTCTTTTTTTAGTGAAAAACTTGAGGAAATTTTTGCACCTCGAGAGATTTGATGCCTCTTCGCGCTTCATAGATCCAGAGTTAAGATGGATCTAACTTGGCTTCAGGCCGAGGAAAATCTATCGAACATATGATTAATTTCATTAATAAGATGTAAATACATCTAATATTAATATACACATTTTTAATATGCTAAATATGTTTGATATTTATTTGGTCATTTTAATTTTAAATTTTCTTAGTTACCTCACTTTGTTGCGATGATAAATATTTTTGATAATGTTAATGATGAAAAATGACGAAATAAAAAATTTGAATGCAAAGTGACAATGTAATAGTGTTGAATGATAGAAAATGTGAATAATAATAATGTAGTGAATTACAAATAGTCTTCATTGTGATAAATCTCAAACTATTTTCTTGTACTATTCTTATTGTCACCCTTGTTAGTTTTGTCAACTTTTCATATTGATTATATGAAAATGACAGTTGACATCATAAACCATTTAAATCTTTAGCTTGAGTTGTTGTAGTAAACATCATACCTTGTTTCTCTTGCCCTCCAATATTAGTAGGTTGAATTAATATAGCACAAAAATAAATGTACATTGCCAATCATTTTTAGTGCTTACAATAAAATCAATGCACATTGTCAATCCAATCACTTTAAAATTAATGTACCATCATACATCCAATTATATCAGATACGAAATCAACATCTACACTAAAATCAATGCATATAATGCAAGCAATCAAATAAGATTATAAAATAACTTCTACACTGAAATCAATGCATATAATGCAAGCAATCGATAGGATTAGAAATCAACATCTACATTCAAATCAATGCATCTAGTGTACGTAAAAAAATAGGATTAGAAAGTAACATCTACACTCAAATCTATGCATCTAGTGTAAGCAATCAAATAGGATTAGAAATCACCATCTACTCTGAAATCAATTCATTTAGTGCAAGCAATGAAATAGGATTAGAAATCATCTATATTGAAATCAATGCATCTAGTGCAAGAAATAAAATATAATTATAAATCAACATCTACATTGAAATCAATGCATCTAGTGCAAGAAATCGAATATAATTAGAAATCTACATATATATTGAAATTAATGCATCTAGTGCAAGTAATTAAATAGGATTAGAAATCGCCATCTACGCTGAAATCAATGCATTTAGTGCAAACAATCAAATAGGATTAGAAATCATATACATTGAAATCAATGCATCTAGTGAAAATAATCAAATATCTTTAGAAATCAACATCTACACTAAAATTAATGAAGTCAACGCAAGAAATCAAATATGATTAGAAATCACCATCTACACTGAAATCAATGCATCTAGTGCAAGAAATCTTCTCCTCTCTCCCCCATAAATCTATATCTATATCTCCCTCAATCTCTCCTTCTTTGTCTCTCTATCTCACTCCCCCAAACACACATGCTCTCTCAATCCATATCTATCAATCTCTTTGTCCCTCCCTCCCTCTCTCCATCTCTCACTTCTTCCCTCTCTTCACCTTCCATCAATATATCTATCTCCCTTTTTCTCTCTATATCACCCCCAAAAAATACACTCTCTTTATTCAATCTCTCTCTCTCTCTCTCTCTCTCTCTCCTCCTATTTTCCTCTCTCTCCATCTTCTTTATCACTCCTTCTCTCTCTCTCCACCTTTCTCTCTCTATGTCTTTCTTTGTACATCCCTCCCTATCCCCCACCAAATTCATATCTCTTTCCCCCCCTCTCTCCATTTCTCAAATCCTCTCTCTTCCTTCCTCTCTCTCCCTTTCTCTCCTACCTATCTCTCTTTATCGCTCTCACTTCACCATCAAACTTTGTTACTATATCCATCCCTCTCTCCTTATCTCCCCTTCTCTCCCCATTCTTTGTATCTTTATCTCACTCCCAAACATACACACTCTCTCTCCATATCTCCCTTATCACTCCCTCTCTCTCTCCACTTATCACTCTCTATGTCTTTCTTCTTCCCTCCCTCTCTCCCCCAACAACTCCATCCCATTATCCCTCCCTCTCTCCTCATCTCTCCCTCCCTCCTCTCTCTCAAGTCCTCTCTCTCATCCTTCCTCTATCTCCCTTTCTCTCCTACCTTCCCCTCTCTTCACACATCACTCTCTTTATCTCTCTCTATTTTCCATCCAATACTTTCTCTTCTCTCATTGCTCTCCTCCTCTCTCTCAAGTCCTCTCTCTCCCTTTCTCTCCTACCTCCCTCTCTCTTGCCCCATCTCTCTCTCTCTCTCTCTCTCTCTCTCTCTCTGCCCTACAATCCTCTTTCCCTCACTCTCTTCTCCCCCCCTCTCTCTCTTTCCAACTATGTTACTATATCCCTCCCTCCCTCCTTTTGTCTCCCTCACTTCCCTTTCTCTCCATCTCTCCTTTTTCTTTTTATCTCACCCCTAAAAATACACACTCTCTCTCCATCTCTCCCTTGTCAATCCCTCTCTCTCTCCACTTTTCACTCTCTACTTCATTCTTCTTCACTCCCTCTCTCACCCTCCAACTATATATCTCTATCCCCGCCTCTCTCCTCCCCTCTCTCAAATCTTGTCTCTCGTCCTTCCTCTCTCTCCATTCCTCTATCTCCCTTTCTCTCCTACCTCCCTCTCTCTCTCTGCCCTCCAATCCTCTCACTATCTCCCTCCCTCTCTCCTTCTCTCTCTCCCCCCTCCATATTTGTGTCTCCCTCTCCCTCTCATACCATTCTCTACCTCTCTATCTCTTCATTCCTTCTCTCTCATCTCGTTCAGTTTCTCTCCATCTCTCCTTTGTCACCTCCCTATCTCTCTAGCACTCTATGCCTTTGTTCTTCCCTCCCATATATATCTAGAGTTAATATATATCATATCATGATATATTAATATATATTATAATATAACAAATTTAATATTGTATTAATCCAAAGTTATTAAATTTAATAATATTAATATTATAATATGTTAATATGAAAATTAGATTTAACAATAATAATATTCATATTAGGGTTAATAATATTTTTTGCATGGTATTAATAATAATTTGGCCCATGGTATTTTTCCCATAGAATTCACCTAAATAAAACCTTTTTTTAGTGTTCATAAATATAAAGAGGATTATGGAGTAAATATAAAAAGATGTTTTATGTATTTACTATACCATGCCTCTTTAATTTACCCATGGAGGAGAAATATCATACCAAGTGGGTTCATATTGGGGGATATATATTAAGGAAGAAATGACATAAAAAATAATAGGGGATAAAGGGCTTTTATATTGGTAGGTATAAAAAAAGGAGCTCAAAGTTAATGAAAAAATATAGAGGGTATAAAGAATGTTAATGAGAAAATGGATACCTACAATATCTAGTGAAAGTAGGGTTTTTTAAATTGGGAAGGTGTATTGGGTTGTATTTACCATGGTATTAGCCCATAGGCTTGGTATATAATTAGATGTTGATTTCTAATGCTATTTGATATATTTTTTTTTATTTACCATACATATTTATACTTCTTTTATATTTATTTATTTACCATACCTATTTTATAAATATGTTATTTGGCTCATGGTATTTAGCCCATGGTATTAAAATGGTATTTGGCCCATAGGATTCACCTAAATAAAACCTCATATTTATTTATATTTTTATTTATTTACCATACATTTTTTTTGAGTGTTCATAAATCTCTTTATATTTTAAATTTATATTGTATTTATACATAGATTTGTTTTAAAATAGGGCTGACATTAGATTAAAAATGTTAAATGTTAAACATTACATGTTAAATATTTACGATTAAATATTTACTTTTACGTTTTCATTTTTACGTCAGATCTACGTCATACTAACATTTCTATTCAAACACCATTAGTTGAAGATTATTATTCGGGAACATATTTCAATTTTGGTTGGTTGGTGTACACAAAATTTGCAGGGAAGAGGTATTGTATTGGTTGGCTAATATTCTCACTACCATGTATCATTGAATGTTAACATTGAATGTTACGAATGAGTGGTATATTTTTAACGACTTATTTGAACTCGTTAAAAATTTAGTCAAAGTTATCATAAGGTAGTGATAGTTGCCTTATGACATCAAATGTGCTGGAGTGGCTTAGAGTGGATTCATGTATTATGTAAGATAAAAGAAATCTGGTTAAATTAGTGTATTTGACTATATATATATATATATATATACATCTCGATTCCTATATAAATTTCATTGTCATTAGAATCTATAAAATCATATATATCAAATTGTTAGAAAATGGGGTCAAGGTGAGTCAATATAATGGTTTTATTGAGCTTTAATGTGGGTCATTAATTAGTGAGAAGGGTTTTTTTGTTATGCTTTAATATTAAAAATAATGGAAATGAAAATGTATTTTCTTTTTCTTTTCCAATTGATATTGAATCAACTATGTGAAATTTGAAAGAAAACAATGATATTATGCATACAAATCGGCATAGACCTCCCTATACTGATGGAATAATGAATGGTTGTATGTAATTGTTAGGAATGGCAATGTTGTCATTAGTTTTTCTATCCTAAGTCTTATTTACAATGTTATTAAAAAAAATACTTTTGAGTCATACTAGGTTTTAATCTCCCAAAATAATAATAATAATAATAATTTTTGTTTAATATGTCTTTTTTGTGGTAATAAATCAAAGTTTAATATTTAATTATTATTATTATTATTATTATTAAATGAGATAATTGATTATCATAAAAACCATTTTTTCATTATCTTTAATAACGTTAATATGTGAGAATATAATTTTTCAATATAACATTAGAGGTATGATATTTTGAAAGTTTTGTATTGAATTTAAATTATACAATTTCACTATAAAGTAGAAATTGCTTTTACCCAAAGTTTTATATAGTTTACCATATTTTTTAGGAGAATTTCAATAAATGTTAGATTCAAGTTGAATGGGAATTTTATTAGATTAATTGAATACCATGAATGTAAATAAATGTATTTTATATTAAGAAGTTATTTTGAATTTAATGATACATAATGTGTATTCGATGGTTTGGTGTGGAGTTCAATAATAATAATCAAAATATTTTTTTTCCTTTTTTGTATTTTATGGTGACCTATTACTATAGTTGACCTTATTATTTACATGGTGTAGGAGTATGTTTAGAATATTACAATATTCTTGCTTTTAAAGTGAATTAGGGTTGTATTACAGATTTGTGATAAATGCTTGGCAATTACTGGGGTGAATTTGTAATTGTGTCTTTTCAATTATTCAATTCAACTTAATCTCATTTTTCAAGAATTTTCTTACTTAATCTCCTTTTTCAAGTATTTTCTTTTTCAATTAATGTCTTAAGTATGTGTGCAACTTTTAATTGTTTATTTTGGAGTTACGAGAAAGATATTTGCATATATAAAAATAATTCAAAAAAATTCACACAACTGAGACATTAAGCATTCAACACATGAAGACACTATATATAAGTGGAAACCCATAAAGGGAGAAAACCACAAATTTTTGGTTGAAGTGATGTGAAGGCAAGCTTTTTCTCCCTTATTACATCAAATTCTTTGTAGGCTCGAACCTATAGGAAGTTGCTACTTCAATTCTTTTGCAAGCTTCAACTTGCAAGGAACCTCCAACTCCCACGAATTTTCTGCAAGCTACAACAGAAAGGAGGCTCCTACCTCAATAGGCTCCAACATGTTCTTTATCAAGCTACAACTTGAAAGGAGACTACAATCTCTTGAATAAATTAAAAATCAATATTATTGGTTACCCGATATTTGTCTTTATTATGAAATTATTTTATGTCATATTTATGTTGCTTATCCTCTTTTCTTCTCTTCTTCAAGTCTGCTCTACTTTTGTTCTACTTATGTTATTCTTTCTCTTCCTCTTTGCCCCTTACCAGGCTTATTTAAGAGCTCTCACATATAATTTTCAATTCTAAAAAACTTAATTCTCATTCAACAATGCCTCTTTTATAAAAATGGCTATCTCACTATTTTCATTCTATGTAGGAATTTGAAATGAGGAGTTGTATCTTGGTATTCCAGAACCTCACCTCTTCATTTTTAGCTATCTCAAATTAGGACAATTTTACTTTGTATCATTTTCACATCCTAAGAATCATGACCAATGATTAATTATTGCAGAATACAAGGAAAATTTGATGTAATGCAAGTTGGTTGAAGATAGGGTGCATTGTTATATAGGGTAACGTAGTTTACATACTAGATGACCTACATTATAAAGTTGGTCCCGAGAGGGACATGGACATTATTTTTATAAACAAACAAAAAATATAAATGATTTTGTATAGTTGATTTTGTTGATACAATAACATGTTCTCTAGTTCTATGGTCCATTGACTTTGTTCTCTAGTTCTTTTGTGCTATATCTTCATTTTGTTTGAAACGATCATCAAAGTAATCATCAATGCACAAACATCAAAGCCTTTGTACATCACATCACTTAATCAATCTTTGCACTTCATTTGATCAACCTTTACACATCAAGCAATCAACACAATCAAGCTTGCAACATCAAGAGACATCATCAACATGACTATGATCATTTAACATTAGTGCCAACATTGCCAACAATATATATTGCTAGAAATTAGATTAAAAGAAACCATTAAATACAAAGATAGAAACTCTAAATTAGGAAAAAAATTCTTAAAATTAAAAATGTTATGATTTGTAAAAAACTTCATATTTTCATTCTAAATATATTATGATAACAGTTTATGTTTGTCTATTTTTACATGAAAAATACTTTATCATAAAATATCAATAAAATAACAACTTCAACCATAAATAAATCATTTAGAGATTCTAATAGATGCCATTTCAAACTTCATTTATCTCACTTTGCTTTTAGATATAAATTCCAATGGATGCCATTTCAAATTATCTCACTTTGTTTTTAGATACAAGTTTCTAAAACATTTTCAAAACCATTCATTCATATAGTAAAAATATAATAAAGTAAAAAAATATATTTAAAAACTTAAAATTATTTGATACTTATAAATTAAAAAAGAAAAAAGAAAAACTCAAATTTTCATTGAAATTCCAAGCGTGTTTCTGCAAAAGTGAAGAGGTCCACCCGTCTTATCAAAATGATTTGGAGATATCTTTTAAGTATGCATCTTAGTTGGGAGAGTCCATCTATGAGCAGTAGACTTGTTAAAAAACACAAGCCAAGAAAATAAGAAAAATAATATTTTACATTTTCTAGTGGAATTTTGGGTGTCTAAAGTCGACCCATAATTAGAGTCTTCATAAATTCTTGGTCATTGTTGACCAGCCTTATAATAACCCCACATCCACACTGGAAGTTCCAATACTCCTCCTGTCATCAATTGTGTTATCTATGGAACTCTCATGACCCCATGAAGGCCTACTCCACATTAAAAAGAAAAGTGTTGTCTAGTGGGGTTGTCAGAATTTGTTTAAGTTTTTCTGAAGAGAATTTGATATTACTATTACTATGCCTGTTGCCAACAGGTATTATGTATCAAGTTTTCCTATGATTAGACATTCATTTGTTTATGAGCATCAAATTTTTATGATTTTCCAATGGTTAAACATTAATATTTTTTATTGCTTATTTATTTAAATTATTTAAATTTATTTTTATTGTATTCTATTGGTCGCAAGTTTTCACTTGTTATTGCAAATGGTGTACGAAAAATTTGTAAGATCTGCCAGTGAAGGTTGTACGAGTTAGCTCAAACTTTAATGAGTAGAACTTCATCCGCCCTTGTAAACCTTGTATGAAGTCTAATTTCAAGGCAGCGTTAATTCCTCCAGATGCGTTGGAGACCTACCTTATTAACTCTGTCATGAATTCGAGGCAGCATTAATTCCTCCAGTACTCCTTCACGTCATATTTCTTGTTTCCAATTCCAAGGTCGCGATCCGAGTGAAGTTCTCAATCTAATGACACTTGTATGGTGATGATCGCTTACAGTTTAAAGCATTTTGCGGTTTAAGAAGTTCAGTGTATAGTGCTCATTTCTTTTTGGGTTTCTGCCGAGAGCCACAACTTCTTGTTTTTTATTTTGGTTGGGAACAGAACTCGCAGTTCAGGTGGACGGAGTCACTCCTACCTATTAGCTCTTCATTGTTGTGGAGTTCTAATATCCTGTGGCTTAATATCTTCTTGTTATTAGTTGATGGTTAGCCTAAGATTTATGACATTTTCGGTTACTCATTTGCTAATATTTATTACGATTATAACTTATTACTTTTTGCTCCCTACTAGCAACCTAATTCGGAGGCATCCTACTCCAGAGTATGCAATTTCATAGTCACATCGGTGTAGGGAATCCTCAATTTTTTGGTTTTCTTTCAATCAAGAATGGTAATAATACTTTTACCCATAAATTTGAGCAAGTTAGGTAGATGTAGTTATTACTCCCTTGAATATTTGGTTGCTGGTTATATGCATCTCAGCGTTTTGATATGTGACTGTATCTCTTCAAATGCAGCCAACAGTTTGACAGTGTATACCTTAGAGATCATTCTTCTATATATCTTATGCTTCATGGTAGACTTCTCTGGGATTTTTTTTCTCTGTTATTTTTGTGTGTCAGAAACTGAAACCCATTCTGGATTTTCAACCCAAAGAGAGCATTCAAGTTTGATTATATAGATCTAGTGGCATCTCCAATACCTACATGGATTCTATCAATAGTAAGTGACTTCATGATATTGGTATTTTTACATGTGTATAGTTCTTGACAATTTTCTTGCCTTTTCTGGCAGGGTATAATCGACAGTTGGGAGGGGCTGCCAGCTAAGAGTTTTGTACAAATGGCCGATGTTCCAGAGTCAACACATGCAAATGGAGATCGAAATCAATATGAAGTAAATAATCTTGGGCCTATTCTTCTTTTTTGCCCCCTTTCTATAACCAGTTTAACGAGAAGGATAGAGTTGTATGTTTAAATGTTGAATTGTTTCAGGAAGCCAAGGACTTAGAGTGCTAAATTTGGGTAATTCAATTTTTGAGTTTCTAGTCTTATTCTTATTAGGTTTCCAGGTTAGGACCAGCAGGATTCATGAATTAGATTTTTCTTACTGTTCATACCCGTTTCAACTATCCACCTAAATTGAAGATGCTTTAGAGACTGCTTGTTGTATATATTGTTAATAGGTGTGTCGCTACATGTTCTTCCAGTGGACAGATGGGCAATTTAGCTCTGGAAAATTTTTAACACACCGGTTGTTTTGCTAGAACTGCCATATTCTGTGCATTAGGTTTGCAGACTACCACTTTTAGTTATTTAAATGCACCTGAAGAGTATTCAATTTCTTCCTTTTCTCCATTACAATTTTTTTCCATTGGAAAAGTTAGTGCTTTCCTCTATTATCATTAACAGGATCCTGAACCATTATTTATTTTCCAAGCTATATCACATCTACGTCAAGGCCATTACATGAATATGGCGGAAATGCCAAATACCCAGGCATATGGAGCACGCCTGCCAACATTTGAAACTGGAATGCCAAGCACCCACGCATATGGAACACACCCACTAGGATTTGAAACTAAGCCATTGCAATGTCAGCAACTAAAGTTGCTTCTCGATCACAGCCCCCTTTCATTCCATTTACACCATCACCGTAATATATTTTATTCCAATTTATTATATTTACATGTTTTATTTGTAACCAACTGACACATACCTTGATCCAAGCCATGTAGAGAACATTAGTGCCCAGTAAACTTAGACATGACTCTATGTTTGAACCCTTAGCATTCAAAAATCAAAATAAAAAATAATGCACAGTAGCTTTTTAATAACATAGAAATTAAAAGTGCAATTTGATTCAAATTTTACACTTTCCTAGTTTGGAGTAGAGATTATGCGTTTTAGGTGTCTAGAGTAGTTCCCTTTAAACTTCTACGACTTAAGATTTGAGACTTAAGAAACTGTGTTTACATAAACCATGTTTCATTGATCTAGTGAACTTGGTTTTGGTTTTTTATGGATTATTCATTTTTCTTGGTTGTTTATGCAAATGGTTGATATGGCTTATGTAGAAAATGAATGTGAGGCTAAAAGGCTTGTGCGTACTGTCACTACAAAAGCTCATAAATTAAAGAGTATTGTCGATGCATCACTGGATGATGTGCACCACTACTCAATTTTTGGCGGGCTAAGATGTAGCGTATGGAGGAGCATAATTGTGGTCTTACTCCACAACAAGATTAACTTCTTATTGCCTTCCGGGCCTGCTGTTGCTATTGCAGTTGCATGCAATGTGAAACATGTAAGTGATCAATGCTTCTTGGTTTTACTTTAGTTATTGATAATTGAATTGTTTCGTCGTTGCTTCAGTCACCTTGTTTTCAGAGAGTTGTGTCCTTATGGGGCCAGTAAGGCCTAAAATGTTTTAAATTATCTATTGCCAGAAAATTTTTCCTTGCTTAAGGGAACTCAAAAGATAGGAATATAAACTTACCTTGAGGGTAAGTTTATAGATTGATGACATATCAGAAATTTCATCATAAAATAACAGAACATTGCTTTTGTTCCAATTGTTAATATGGCCAGAGAATCAAACTATGTTTCTTTTGATGTCATTATATTTCACCTATTGTGACAAGATATGTTGCAGTGGGCATCATGACTATTTCATTCACAAATATGTGAGGGAAAGTGGTGTCTTTTTAATAACCATAGACACCGTAATTTATTCGATGGCTGTCACTAGAAGTTTCATATATGGGTTTCATTTTAGATGTAATTTCATATAACGATATTGAAATTTAAGTTCAAATTTTAAGTGATTTCATATAAACATTGAAACTTAAGAAAATTTAAGATTCAACAAATTATTCCATAAGAATAACATATAAACAAAAGTAATAATTGCAATGCAATATAGTATTTAGTCTTTACCTCGTAATAGCTACCAGTTCCTTTGCTCTACTCTAGCTAGCTTCAGACCTTAATTTTTCCCATCGTGATTTATTGATTTAAAGTACCATGATATGTCAAACTCTATAATTTCTAATTCATAGAAAAGCAAATTTCACTTTTAACTTTCTTTTGTTGGTGTCTACAGGTAAGGAATTTTAAAGTTATATATGGAGCACATCTACATATACTCCTTGAACACATCAATTCCTAATTGTTTGACTACTGTGGGGTTTTTGCACCAGTTTGGTTCTCATCTGCATTTGATTATTCGTCATTCCGGTATATATGGGATGGAATGTAGCCAGTCATTAATTTTATATATGTCAAAAATATAGTTCCTTAAATCTCTTCTGCCTATATTTGTACTATTTTATAGAACTGTATCATGTTGGGACTGGACAAGGACTGTAACATTTTATTAGTATGAGACTTCCTTCAGGAAGAACTTTAAAGCTTATTGTATATCATTATTGCCCTGTGATGGTATAAACCAGTTGTCTGTTGGTGCAGACTACTTATTTTGACTATTTAAAGTGAAATAGAAAAATTAGATTTAAATGTGTGTGTGTGTGTATATATATATATATATATATATATATATATATATATATATATAATCATTTTGCATTACAATTCTCATATTTAGTACAGATCTTGTGTTGTAGAATATATACAGCATGAGCTATGAAGGTTCTAACTCATTAAAGAATATAACTTAATAACATTTTTTTAATGTCACAGACATGTTTTGGATTCCCTAGTTTATGCATAGTTAATTAAATCTGCTTTCAAAATAAGCAAGAAATTGAAATTTTCTGATGTACTAGTATTAAATAATTTTCACACATCCCTCTGCTTCTATGATATTCAGTTTCACAAGTACATTTACAAAACATAATAAATAATTATTTAATATATATCCATAATGTTCTTATAATTTCACTATCATTTACTAAGCCGCAAGGGTAATCTACTATAGATTTTTATTTTTATGATGATGTAAACTTCTCTCCATATGATATGTTTCTAGTTTTGGGTTGTTAACCTATTTTTTCTAATCTAAGTTATATGAGCTCTTAGCTAATTATGTTTTATTACAATACCAAAAACACTTTAAATATAAATAATGTTCACAACAAAACCTATCCATTATAAATATAGCTAAGTAACATTATATTTTTTTTAATGCCATGTAAATTTTATTTTATATATATAATCAAATATTATTAATTAGAATTTAAATTTAATTATATATAAAATCAAATATTATTAATAATTAAAATTTAACATTTTATTGAATGAAATGATCCAGATTTATGCAGGAACGCAACAGAATAAACATATAACCATAAATAAAAAGATGCAGCGGAAATAACATTTCATTTCATTAATATCAAAGAACTAAAATTTGCTTACAGTGAAAATGGAAATAAAACTAGCTAGGGCGCTGGTAGCTATCTCTGAGAAGAGATGTGGTGGCTACAGGCCTCTAAACTGAGTTACAATGAGGCTCAAGGGCCTATTTATTATTTAGAAATAATGGGAAATCCTAAACATCCAAAACCCTAACCCTAGGAGATGAAGCGCCAAAACTATGGGCCCCGTTTTCAGCAAATTGGTGTTTCAACTTCCTGTGGACGTAACTTTGGCATACGATCTCCATTCTGACGCGTACCATACTTCATTAGAAATATCTATCCGAGGACTACGAATTTTGAGTGAGCGACACGGCCCATGGACCCATGTGGCTCCTGGTTTTTCCAAAACGTCGTTTAGGGCCTCAAAACGACCTGCAGGTTCAGGACTCGAAAAAATGCTAAAAATAGTAAGTTGTGCCGAAACTGAAAAACTGAAAGAGACAATGGTGGGGCCCCAAGTGGAATAGGCAGGTGACCAGCAATATCCACCTGGATCATTCCTCCCCCCTTAGGAAGCAATGGTCCCCATTGCATTAAGTTCCTCCATGAGATGAGGAAATTTTCGCTGAAATTGGTCCCTGGTGAGCCACTTTCCTTGGTTCAGGAGTTGGCCAGCTTTGACAACCTAATAAAGTTGGATCTTCTGTTAGAGAGTGTTCTTGATTTTCATGTCCATGATACAATCTGTGGTGGCATGTTCCATGTAGTCTGGGTTTAAATCTATTGGTGTGAGTTGTTCTGCAATGTCCGAGGTGTCCAGTAGAGGTGGGAAGTAAGGACAAAGGCGATCCACATTGAAGACTGGGTGCAGACCAAGGAATGGTGGAATACTGAGCTCGAAGGCATTGTTTCCTATAGCCTTGGTGATGGTGTACGGCCCATATCGGAGCGGGCGAAGCTTGCGGTGGGGGTCAGTGAGGCGCTCCTTCTGCAAATGTAGCCATACTTTATCGCCCACCCGGAAGTTGTGTGGCACCCGATGTTGCTTCAGATTTCAAGACGGCTCTATCCAATATGTCATGAACTCACATGTGTTAATTGCGCTCACAGAAGTATTTCATAAACTTCAGACTGGACATGAGCTGAATTGGCTTGAGCAGCTGCAAATGGCATGGCTACGTCAATGGGACATAGTGGCTGGAATCCCAAGCCCACTTGAAAGGGGCTATGGCCGATTGAACTGTGGAGAGCCCGATTATAACTATGTTGTACATAAGGGAGGCTCTCGTCCCATGTGCGTGGATGCTTTGAATTGTACATGCGCAGAATGTTTACAATCATTCTGTTGACGACCTCTGTCTGGCCATCTGTTTGGGGATGGAAAGCTGTGGACTTGGTGAGCTTGGTATCCAACATCGACCAGAGGCTGGACCAAAATGTGCTGAGGAACCTGCTATCCCGATCTGATATGATAGACTGTGGGATCCCAAAGTGCACCCACACTCATTCAAAGAAGATTTTAGCAGTGGCTTCTGCTGTGATATTCTTCTTGCAGGTCGCCATAATGGCCATCTTCGAGAATCTGTCGACGACCACAAAAACACAGTCATTTCCCTGCTTAGTAGAAGGCAGGCCCGACATGTAATCCATGGAGATGGATTCCTAAGGTCGACTAGGGGTAGGTAGAGGAGTATATAGGCCTTGCTTCTTGATGGTCGGTTTGGCAATGGCACAAGCAGTGCAGGATCTGATGTGCTTCTCGACATCCTTTCGAAGGTTCGGCCAATAGAAATACTTCTGCAAGATTGCTACTGTTTTCTCGACCCCGAAATGCCCAGCGACTCGACTGTAGTGTTCTTCCCATATCATCTTGGCACGCTCGCTTGAAGGAACACAAAGGTGTCCCAGGTGACATAAAAGTGCATCTTGGAGGTGAAAATTTGGAACTCGCGTGCCCCCCAAGAGTGCCTTGTAAGTGTGGCCGAATTCTGGGTCACTCTCATAGAGAAGCGGCCAATCAGAAGTCTCGTGCCCACAAGAGTTGAGCACGGTGGTGAGCGCCACGATCGATGGTCGGCTGAGGCAGTCTGCAACATTATTGGTGCTACCCTTCTTGTACTTGATGTTCAAATGAAACTGTTGCAGATATGTGGACCACTTCTGATGGCGATCATTCCGCAACTTCCCTTGTGTCTGTATGAACTGCAGGGGCCGGTGGTCTGTGTGGATGATTGTTTCCTTCCCCAAAATGTAATGCTTCCATTGTCGACAGGCTTGCACAATGGAATACATTTCTTTGTCATAGGTGGGATACTTGCGAACTGTCTCAGACAATGTCTCATTGTGATATGCCACTGGATGTCCCTGTTGAGTAAGAACTGCCCCAATAGCATAGTCAGAGGCATCTGTCTCGATCTCAAATGGCTGTTGCAAGTCTGGTAAAGTGAGCACTGGGGCAGAACAGAGGCGGTTTTTTAGTTCTGTGAATGCCTTCTGCTGAGGTTCCGACCAAAAAAATTTTGCTCTCGCTCCTCCCTTGGTGACTTGACTCAAGGGCCAAGTGATATGAGAGAATCCCAACACGAACCTCCGATAGAAATTAGCAAGACCCAGAAAGCTGCGAAGCTCTGTTATAGTGGTTGGGGCTGGCCAATCCCGAATGACTTCGATCTTGGTTGGATCCACATGAACCCCCCTTTCATCAATAATGTATCCCAGATATTGAACCTGGGTCATGCCAAAAGTGCACTTCTCCAAATTGGCACACAACTTGTGTTGCCGCAGTGTTTGGAGGACTTGTCGGATGTGGTGAAGGTGCTCTTCCCAAGTCTGGCTGAAGATCAGAATATAATCCAAGTACACCACTACAAATGAGTTGGTGAATGGCCGCAAGATGTCATCCATCATCCTCATGAAGGTGGCGGGAGCATTCGTCAACTCGAAAGGCATGACCAGCCATTCGAAAAGGCCTTCCTTGGCTTTGAAGGCAGTCTTCCACACATCGGAGGGTTCAATTGGTACCTGGTGATACCCAGAATTCAGGTCGATCTTGCTGAAATATTTTGCACCTTTGAGTTGGTCCAGAAGGTCATCAATCCGTGGAATTGGGTACCTATTCCGGACAGTGATCTTGTTCAGCGCCCGATAGTCAATACAGAGTCTCCACGTCCCATCCTTCTTCTGTACCAACACGATCGGGCTCCCACAGGGCGATGAACTTGGTCTGATGTGACCTTTCTGCAACAACTCCTGAATCTGCCTCTTGATTTCATCATTCTCCAGAATAGAGCGCCGATAGATCGGTCCATTAGGTAGCGGCACACCAGGGGTCAGATCAATCGGGTGCTTGACCTGACAGTGCAGAGGAACCCCTGTGGGTGATGTGAATATGTCCCCGTACTCCTCCACAACCTTATCCATTTGTTGTTGTTGTGCAGAGAAGCCCTGTCTGGAGGTCGTGGCCATAGTCTTCTTCTTGCCCTGGGGGCAGATCATCAAGAAAACGAATTTCCTGGTTTGGGAAATGAGCTTACTGCATTGTTTTGCAGTAACCAAAGAGATAGCAGCAGGAGGTGGTACCTTTGGTATCCTGTACAACTTATTTCCCAAAGTAACAATAACAGCGCAAGGCCGAGACTCATACATAGCATGATGCTTCCAAAATTATGGTTGTCCTAATAATACATCAGAAACATCAATAGGAGCAACATCACATAATACCTCATCCATGAAGGGCTTGATGCTATAGGGAAGGCGACATAGTTGGCTGACGTGGAGATCTCGTCCTTGGTGAAGCCACCCAATGGTGTATGGATGTGGGTGAGTTGTGGTCGATAAGCCCAACCGCTTCACAGCGTCTGCTGAAATGAGGCTCTTTTGGATCCCATTGTCGACAATGAACTATACCAGGGAGCCCTTTACCCACATCTAGGAGTGGAAGAGACATTCCTCCTCCTCTGGATCTTCCGGTTCCTCCTTCTGGATCTTCGTAGTGGCAACAGTGGCGTTGGGCTCCGCATCAATAATATGTTTCCCTTTGTCATTCCCCTTGTCAGGTTCTGATTCAGAGTTGGAGCATGCATCTGACTCAGAAGCCCCCATCTCGGCCACCAGCGACTGCTTGGCCCGACACTCACTTGTGTTGTGAGTGGAGCTCTTATGGAACTCACACCACTTTCTCGTGTCCTTCTTCGGCTTTGCGGTGTTTTTCTTTGCTTGTGGCTTCGACAGGTTGTCTTGAGTCGCCATGCCTTGGCTCTGTCCTTTGTTCTGCAGTTTGGGAGCACCTTTCCCTTGCTTTTGATTCGCAAATCCAAAGTCTCTCTTCTTCTATTTGAATTTCTGCTCAATCTTGGCAGCATACCGGTATGTCGTACCAAGTGAGAAGATGTCGAGGAACTCCATTTCCTCTTGAATGTATCTGTGCAGAAAACTGCGATACTTTAGCACCAGATGTTTCTCTGAATCTTTGATACCCAACTTGGTGCGCAGGGTATGGAACAGATTCGTCAGCTCATGCACATCTTGATCCCTTTGTTGTCGCAGCATGGTCCATTGTATGTACTTGTCCTCAAAGCTCCCCACGGGATAGTATTATTCCCTGATGGCGTCTCAGAAAGAATTCCAAGTGGATACGACCGAGAACAGAGAGGGTTCTGTCTCATATTTTTTCTCACAGTGGGTTTCCCACCAGTCCTTAACATGGGGGGCAGCTTTGAGGAGTGCAAAAATAATCTTCTCCCTATTCGAAAAGTCATGAACCGAGAAATATTCTTCTAATAGATTCAACCATCTATCTACAACATTTGCATCTATTTGACCCTCAAATATGGGAATGTCAAAATTTACTTGTACCTTAAAAAGAGTCGCACATCCAGAGTGGCTGCTAGATGCAGATGTGCCGCCAGTGGGCAGCCGTTGAAGGATCTGGGTGAAGTTATCCATCATCGCGTTGCTCTGTGTTTCGAGGGCCTCATCGAGCAATATTTTGATAGGATCTCTTGCTCCCTCATCTTTCTTTTCATCCCCCATGGGCGTCCGTCGGGGTTTGCGAGGCTGATCTTGCAAAGGTTCCACTAGATCAAGCCCTAAATCCTTATACCCTGACCTCGTTGGGGACATGCAAAGAAAGATCGAGAAAAAGTAGACCGCTCTAATACCACTGATTAGGATATATGCAAGAATGCAACAGAATAAACATATAACCATAAATACAAAGATGCAGTGGAAATAACACTTCATTTCATTAATATCGAAGAACTAAAATTTGCTTACAGACTGAATGGAAATAAAACTAGCTAGGGCACTAGTAGCTATCTCTGAGAAGAGATGTGGTGGCTACAAGCCTCTGAACTAAGTTACAATGAGGCTCGAGCGCCTATTTATTATTTAGAAATAATGGGAAATCCTAACTAGCAAAAACCCTAACCCTAGGAGATGCAGCGCCAAAACTATGGGCCCCATTTGGGTAAATTGGTGTTTCAACTTCCCGGGGACGTAACTTTGGCATACGATCTTTGTTTGATGCGTACCATACCTCGTTAGAAAGATCTATCCGAGGACTACACATTTTGAGTGATCGGACTGATGTTGCTCCTCGTTTTCCCAAAAGACGTCGTTTAGGGCCTCAAAACGTTTTCAGAAGTTCAGGACCCGAAAAACTGCTAAAAATAGTAAGTTGTGCCGAAATTGAAAAAACTGAAAGAGACAATGGTGGCGCCCCAAGTGGAATAGGTGGGTGACCACCAATATCCACCTGGATCATGAAATAGTATTTATTAACATTTAAATTGTATTTCTTAATATTCAAAATTTATTTTATGGAACGATTTTAGTTCTAACAATTTGTTTCATGTTCAAGTTTCTTGAAAGATGTTATAATTGACTCAATAAAATTACCAGTTTTCCATAATTTTTTATTCTACTTTAAAAAATATTCTGATTTTATTTTTTAAATCAAATTTAAATAACCATGTAGAATCTTATTAATACAATTTCCATCTTTAACAAAATGTCACAAGTGAAATTGGATAATAAAAGATGAACATAAATAAATTAATAATTTAGAAATAACTTAATAATTTAAATTTAAGAAATATTTTAGAATATGGAAAATGTATCTTTTTAAGAATCATTTAAAATAATAACATTAAAAGAAATAACTAATAATGATTATATATTACTAACTATATTTCAAAACAATATAATACATCAAATGATTTCTTTAGTTATTGAAGACTATTTTTATAATGTTGAGTGCCTCATTTTAGTCATAGTTTATTGTTATAATCACAATATTTTATAAAACTAACATACATACATATATATATATATATATATATATATATATATATATATATATATATATATATATATATATATATATATATATATATATTCAAAATTCCATCATTTATTTATCAAATTGCAACATTTCTATATTTAAATTAAACAACAAGTAATAACTACTATATAACCCTTGTTTAAATATTGAATCTTGTTTTTGTAGTGGAAATAAATTTAACATTATAAGAACTTTTAGCACTTAAAATCAAAATTTAATCGTTTATAATTTAAATTTCTCAAAATTTCTACAAGATTGGGCTAAAATATCCAAATCTCCATTGAAAAATTTAAAATGACGTGTGCGTCTTAACACTAACAAGTAGGTCACAGTCTACGCGTTTTGTAAAAATAACGCGGCCTCAAAATGATTTGGGCACTGGCCAGAGGTCGGAAGTTTCAACGAAGAAGGCTCCGCAACAAATATATATAGAGAGTATATATCCAATCCCTCTAACAAGGCGGCCTACTGAGAGTATAGCTCTGGGCATTAAGAAGAAATAGAAGGCTCCCAATTCTGCTTCTTCGCCTTCATACAGATCACACAGTTAGTTTTGGAAGGTTTTCAAATATGAAGGTATGAGGATACCTTTAGCTCTGTTCAAGCAGAATCAATGGTTTTGAGATTCTGTATGGTATGGATTATGAAAACCACTTTCTGAAAATGATGCCCCTGCATATGTGTTGTATTTGCAGAAAATAGTGCTGAAATTGGTGATTGAGGACGAGAAAAGCAAGAGAAAGGCTATGAAGGCTATTGCAGGGGTTGAAGGTAAAATATCAATAAACCTTCTCTATCGTACCTTCTCATCAGAATGAATTTGGTATTTTTGGAGTACTGATAACATATTTGATTGCAGGGGTAGAATCCGTTGCAGTGGATATGAAGGAGAAGAAGACAATTGTGATTGGGGAAGCAGATCTAGTATTTCTCTCTGTAAAACTGAGGAAATTTGGATTCACAGAGCTTCTAAGCATGGGTCCTGCCAAAGAAGAGAAAAAGGCAGAAGCTAAGAAGAAAGAAGAGAAAAAAGAGCAGAAAAAGTCTGATCCTCCACAAGTAGTATATCTGAATCCAAGCAGCTACCAGCCTTACCCATATACTATTGTTACAGAGGACTATAATCCCAATACCTGCACCATCTGTTAATCAAATTGACAGTGCCCCTTCTAAATATCTTCACCGTTACCAGAGAATCTATGTTCTCTGTGGTTGTAACGTAATACATATACATGTTCCTAGGATCAGTAGCATAGGGCTCTAGGGTTTGGGTTTTGATAGAGGAAACCATCAGTGTGATTCAAGTTGAATGGGAATTTTATTAGATTAATTGAATACCATGAATGTAAATAAATTTATTTTATATTAAGAATTTATTTTGAATTTAATGATACATAATGTGTATTCGATGGTTTGGTGTGGAGTTCAATAATAATAATCAAAATATTTATTTTATTTTTGTGTATTTTATGGTGACCTATTACTATAGATGACCTTATTCTTTAGATGGTGTAGGAATACGTTTAGAATAAATATTCTTGCTTTTAAAGTGAATTAGGGTTGTATTACAGATTTGTGATAAATGCTTGGCAATTACTGGGGTGAATTTGTAATTATGTCTTTTCAGTTATTCAATTCAACTTAATCTCATTTTTCAAGTATTTTCTTACTTAATCTCCTTTTTCAAGTATTTTATTTTGCAACTAATGTCCTAAGTATGTGTTCAACTTTTAATTGTTTATTTTTTATTTACGAGAAAGATATTTGCATATATAAACATAATTAAAAAAAAATCACACAAGTGAGACATTCACCATTCAACACATGAATACACTATATATAAGTGGAAACCCATAAAGGGAGAAAACCACAAATTTTTGGTTAACGTGATGTGAAGGCAAGCTTTTGCTCCCTTATTACATCAAATTCTTTGTAGGCTCGAACCTATAGGAAGTTGCTACCTCAATTCTTTTGCAAGCTTCAACTTGCAAGGAATTTCCAACTCCCACAAATTTTCTGCAAGCTACAACAGAAAGGAGGCTCCTACCTCAATAGGCTCCAACATGTTCTTTATCAAGCTACAACTTGAAAGGAGACTACAATCCCTTGAATAGATTAAAATTCAAAATTTTTGGTTACCCGATATTTGTCTTTATTATGAAATTAGTTTATGTCATATTTATGTTGCTTATCCTCTTTCCTTCTCTTCTTCAAGTCTATTCTACTTCTGTTCTACTTATGTTATTCTTTCTCTTCCTCTTTGCTCCTTACCAAGCTTATTTAAGAGCTCTCACATATAATTTTCAATTCTCAAAAACTTAATTCTCATTCAACAATGCATATTTTATAAAAATGGCTCTCTCACTATTTTCATTCTATGTAGGAATTTGAAATGAGGAATTGTATCTTGGTATTCCAGAACCTCACCTCTTCATTTTCAGCTATCTAAAATTAGGACAATTTTACTTTGTATCGTTTTCACATCCTAAGAATCATGACCAATGACTAATTATTGCATAATACAAGGAAATTTTGATGTAATGCAAGTTGGTTGAAGATAGGGTGCATTGTTATATAGGGTAATGCAGTTTACATACTAGATGAGCTACATTATAAATTTGGTCCCAAGAGGGACATGGACATTATTTTTATAAACAAACAGAAAATATAAATGATTTTGTATAGTTGATTTTGTTGATACCATAACATGTTCTCTGGTTCTATGGTCCTTTGACTTTGTTCTCTAGTTCTTTTTTGCTATATCTTCATTTTGTTTGAAACGGTCATCAAAGTAATCATCAATGCACAAACATCAAAGCCTTTGTACATTACATCACTTAATCAATCTTTGCACTTCATTTAATCAACCTTTACACATCAAGAAATCAACACAAACAACCTCGCAACATCAAGAGACATCATCAACATGAATATGATCATTTAACATTAGTGCCAACATTGCCAATAATTTATATTGCTAAAAATTAGATTAAAATAAATCATTAAAGACAAAGATAGAAACTTTAAATTAGGAAAAAAAAATCTTAAAATTAAAAATGTTATGATTTGTAAAAGAATTCATATTTTCATTCTATGTATATTATGATAACAGTTTATGTTTGTCTATTTTTACATGAAAAATACTTTATCATAAAATATCAATAAAATAACAACTTCAACCATAAATAAATCATTTATAGATTCTAATATATGTCATTTCAAACTTAATTTATCTCACTTTGCTTTTAGATATAAATTCCAATGGATGCCATTTCAAATTATCTCACTTTGTTTTTAGATACAAGTTTCTAAAACATTTTCAAAACCATTCATTCATATAGTAAAAATATAATAAAGTAAAAAAATATATTTAAAAACTTAAAATTATTTGATACTTATAAATTAAAAAAGAAAAATTCAAATTTTCATTGAAATTCCAAGCGTGCTTCTACAAAAGTGAAGAGGTCCGCCTGTCTTATCAAAATGATTTGGAGATATCTGTTAAGTACGCATCTTAGTTGGGAGAGTCCATCTATGAGCAGTAGACTTGTTAAAAAACACACGCCAAGAAAATAAGAAAAATAATAAATTACATTTTCTAGTGGAATTTTGGGTGTCTAAAGTCCACCCATATTAGAGTTTTCATAAATTCTTGGTCATTGTTGACCAGCCTTATAATAACCCCACATCCACACTTGAAGTGCCAATCCTCCTCCCGTCATCAAGTGTGTCATCTATGGAACTCTCATGACCCCATGAAGGCCTACTCCACATTAAAAAGAAAAGCGCTGTCTAGTGGGGTTGTCAGAATTTGTTTAAGTTTTTCTGAAGAGAATTTGATATTACTATTATTATATCTGCCACCAGCAGGTATTATGTATTAGGTTTTCTTGTGATTAGACATTAATTTGTCTATGAGAAAAAAAAAATTATAATTTTCCAATAGTTAAACATTAATATTTCTTATTTCTTATTTATTTAAATTATTTAAATTTATTTTTCTTACATTCTATTGGTCGCAAGTTTTTACTTTTTATTGCGAATGGTGTACGACAAAGTTGTAAGATCTGCTAGTGACGGTTGTACCAGACAACTCAAACTTTAATGAGTAGAACTTCATCCGCCCTTGTAAACCTTGTATGAAGTATAATTTCAAGGCAGCGTTAATTCCTCCAGATGCGTTGGAGACCTACCTTATTAACTCTGTCATGAATTCGAGGCAGTGTTAATTCCTCCAATACTCCTTCACGTGATATTTCTTGTTTCAAATTCCAAGGTCGCGATCCGAGTGAAGTTCTCGATCTAGTGACACTTGTGTGGTGATGATCGCTTATGGTTTAAAGCATTTTGCGGTTTAAGAAGTTCAATGTATAGTGCTCATTTCTCTTTGGGTTTCTGCCGAGAGCCACAACTTGCTCTTTTTTATTTTGGTTGGGAACAGAACTCGCAGTTCAGGTAGATAGAGTCACTACTACCTATTAGCTCTTCATTGTTGTGGAGTTTTGATATCCTGTGGCTTAATATCTTCTCATTATTAGTTGTTGGTTAGCATAAGATTTATGACATTTTCGGCTACTCATTTGCTAATATTTATTACAATTATAACTTTTTTCTTTCTACTCCCTGTTGGCAACCTAATTCGGAGGCATCCTACTCCAGAGTATGCGATTTCACAGTCATGCCGGTGTAGGGAATCCTCAATTTGTTGGTTTCCTTTCAATCAAGAACGGTAATAATACTTTTACCCATAAATTTGAGCAAGTTAGGTAGACGCAGTTATTACTCCCTTGAATATTTGGTTGTTGGTTATATGGATCTCAGTGTTTTGATATGTGAATGTATCTCTTCGAATGCAGCCAGTAGTTTGATAGTGTATACCTTGGAGATCATTATTCTATATATCTTATGCTTCACAGTAGACTTCTCTGGGATTTTTGTTCTCTGCTATTTTTGTGTGTGAGAAACTGAAACCCATTCTGGATGTTCGGCCCAAAGAGAGAATTTGTGTTTGATTATATAGATCTAGTGGCATCTCCAATACCTGCATGGATTCTATCGATAGTGAGTGACTTCATGATATTGGTATTTTTACATGTGTACAGTTCTTGACAATTTTCTTGCCTTTTCTGGCAGGGTATGATCAATAGTTGGGAGGGGCTTCCAGCTAAGAGTTCTGTACAAATGGCCGATGTTCCAGAGTCAACACATGCAAATGGAGATCGAAATCAATATGAAGTAAATAATCTTGGGCCTCTTCTTTTTTTTCCCCCTTTCTATAACCAGTTTAACGAGAAGGATAGAGTTGTTTTTTTAAATGTTGAATTATTTCAGGAAGCCAAGGACTTAGAGTGCTAAATTTGGGTAATTCAGTTTTTGAGTTTCTAGTCTTATTCTTACCAGGTTTCCAAGTTAGGACCAGCAGGATTCATGAATTAGATTTTTCTTACTGTTCATACATGTTTCAACTATCTACCTAAATTGAAGATGCTTTAGAGACTGCTTATTGTATATACTGTTAATAGGTGTGTCGGTACATGTGCTTCCAATGGATAGATGGGCAATTTAGCTATGGACAATTTTTAACACACCGGTTGTTTTGCTAGAACTGCCATATTATGTGCGTTGGGTTTGCAGAATACCACTTTTAGTTATTTATGCACCTGAAGAGTATTCAATTTTTTCCTTTTCTCCATTACAATTTTTTTCCATTGGAAAAGTTAGTGCTTTCCTCTATTATCATTAACGGGATCTTGAACCATTATTTATTCGCCAAGCTATATCACAAATGCATCTAGGTCAAGGCCATTACATGAATATGGAGGAAATGCCAAACACCTAGGCATATGGAGCACGCCTGCCAACATTTGAAATGGGAATGCCAAGCACCCACGCATATGGATTACACCCACTAGGATTTGAAACTAGGCCATTGCAATGTCAGCAGCTCAAGTTGCTTCTCGATCACAACCCCCTTTCATTCCATTTACACTGTCACCAGAATATATTTTATTCCAATTTATTATATTTACACGTTTTATTTGTAACCAACTGACACATACCAAGTTGATCCAAGCCATGTAGAGAACATTAGTGCCCAGTAAACTTAGACATGACTCTATGTTTGAACCCTTAGCATTCAAAAATCAAAATAAAAAATAATGCACAGTAGCTTTTTAATAACATAGAAATTAAAAGTGCAATTTGATTCAAATTTTACACTTTCCTAGTTTGGAGTAGAGATTATGCATTTTAGGTGCCTAGAGTAGTTCCTTTAAACTTCTACGACTTAAGATTTGAGACTTAAGAAACTTTGTTGACATAAACCATGTTTCATTGATCTAGTGAACTTGGTTTTGGTCTTTTATGGATTATTCATTTTGCTTGGTTGTTTCTGCAGATGGTTGATATGGCTTATGTAGAAAATGAATGTGAGGCTGAAAAGCTTTTGCGAGTGTCGCTAAAAAAGCTCATAAATTAAAGAGTATTGTTGATGCATCACTGGATGATGTGCACCACTGCTAAATTTTTGGCGAGCTAAGATGTAGTGTATGGAGGAGCATAGTTGTGGTCTTACTCCACAACAAGATTAACTTCTTGTTTCCTTTCGGGCCTGCTACTACTACTACGGCTGCATGCAATGTGAAACATGTAAGTGATCAATGCTTCTTGGTTTTACTTTTGTTACTGATAATTGAATTGTTTCATCGTTGCTTCAGTCACCTTGTTTTCAGAGAGTTTTGTGCTTATGGGACCAGTAAGGCCTAAAATGTTTATGCAGCCAGAAACTTTTTCCTTGCTCAAGGGAACTCAAAATATAGGAATATAAACTTACCTTGAAGGTAGGTTTATAGATTGATGACATATTAGAAATTTCATCATAAAATAACAGAACATTGCTTTCGTTCCAATTGTTAATATGGCCAGAGAATCAAACTATGTTTCTTTTGATGTCATTATATTTCACCTATTGTGACAAGATATGTTGCAGTGGGCATCATGACTATTTCATTCACAAATATGTGAGGGAATGTGGTGTCTTTTTAATAACCATAGACACCGTAATTTATTTGATGGCTAGCACTAGAAGTTTCATATATGGGTTTCATTTTAGATGTAATTTCATATAACGATATTGAAAACCATTGAAATTTCATATATGCCTCTCATTTCTAACGATGTGAGTGATTTCATATAAACATTGAAATTTAAGAAAAATTAAGATTCAACAAATTATTCCATAAGAATAACAAATAAACAAAATTAATAATTGCAATTCAATATAGTCTTTAGTCTTTACCTCGTAATAGCTACGAGTTCCTCTGCTCTACTCTAGCTAGCTTCAGACCTTAATTTTTCCCATCGTGATTTATTGATTTAAAGTACCATGATATGTCAAACTATGTAATTTCTAATTCATAGAAAAGCGAAGTTCACTTTTAACTTTCTTTTGTTGGTGTCTACAGGTAAGGAATTTTAAAGTTATATATGGAGCACATCTACACATACTCCTTGAACGCATCAATTCCTAATTGTTTGACTACTGTGGGGTTTTTGCACCAGGTTGGTTCTCATCTTCATTTGATTATTCGGCATTCCGATATATATGGGATGGAATGTAGCCAGTCATTAATTTTATATATGTCAGAAATATAGTTCCTTAAATCTCTTCCACCCATATTTGTACTATTTTGTAGAACTGTATCATGTTGGGACTGGACAAGGACTGTAACATTTTATTAGTATGGGACTTCCTTCAGGAAGAACTTTAAAGCTTACTGTATATCATTATCGCCCTGTGATGGTATAAACTAGTTGTCTGTTGGTGTAGACTACTTCTTTTGACTATTTAAAGTGAAATAGAAAAATTATATATATATATATATATATATATATATATATATATATATATATATATTATAATCATTTTGTATTGCAATTCTCATATTTAGTACAGATCTTGTTTCAACATAGAATATGTATGAGCTATGAAGGTTCTAACTCATTAAAGAATATAACTTAATAACATTTTTTTAATATCACAGACATGTTTTGGATTCCCTATTTTATGCATAGTTAATTAAATCTGCTTTCAAAATAAGCAAGAAATTGAAATTTTTTGATGTACTAGTATTAAATAATTTTCACACATCCCTCTGCTTCTATGATATTCACTTTCACAAGTACATTTACAAAACATAATAAATAATTATTTTAATATATATCCATAATGTTCTTATAATTTCACTATCATTTACTAAGCAGCAAGGATAATTTATTATAGATTTTTATTTTTATGATGATTAAACTTCTCTCCATATGATATGTTTCTAGTTTTGGGTTGTTAACCTATTTTTTCTAATCTAAGTTATATGAACTCTTAGCTAATTATAAATTGTTCTAAATTTTATTACAATACCAAAAACACCTTAAACATAAATAATGTTCACAACAAAACCTATCCATTATAAATATAGCTAAGTAACATTATATTTTTTTAATGCCATGTAAATTTTATTTTATATATATAATCAAATATTATTAATTAAAATTTAACTTTAATTATATATAAAATAAAATATTATTAATAATTAAAATTTAACATTTTATTAAATAAAATAGTATTTATTAATATTTAAATTGTATTTATTAATATTCAAAATTTGTTTTATGGAACGATTTTAGTTCTAACAATTTGTTTCATGTTCAAGTTTCTTGAAAGATATTATAATTGAATCAATAAAATTACCAACTTTCCATAATTTTTTATTTTACTATAAAAAATATTCTAATTTTATTTTTTAAATCAAATTTAAATAACCATGTAAAATCTTATTAATACAATTTCCATCGTTTACAAAATGTCACAGTGGAATTGGATAATAAAAGATGAACATAAATAAATTAATAATTTAGAAATAATTTAATAATTTAAATTTAAGAAATATTTTAGAATATGGAAAATTTATCTTTTTAAGAATCATTTAAAATAATAATATTAAAAGAAATAACTAATAATGATTATATATTACTAACTATATTTCAAAACAATACAATACATCAAATAATTTCTCTAGTTATTGAAGACCATTTTTATAATGTTGAATGTCTCATTTTAATCATGATTTATTGTTATAATCACAATATATATATATATATAATTATATAATTATATAATTTAAAATGACGTGAGCACTATGAATTTATTGTCAATTCACTTTTACTAGCAATAATTTATATGGTTGTGTTAGTCTTTTAATGTAATTTTGAAATTTTGTATGTTTTACAAACTTCCTTTCTTTAAGGCTTTAATGGTGAGGGAGATGCTTGAAGGCCTATTCAACTATTCAACAATGTGTGAGCTAATCAATTATGAAGTTTAATAGACTAACTATATAGTCAATTGAAATAGCACTATGTTTAAACTATGATTACCTAGGTTATGTATTTTGATATTTTGTTATTATGAGGTAATATATATATGAATTTACCAAAAAGAAACTATAAAAAGAATTAATGTAACAATTAAAAACATATATACATTTTTAAAAACATGTAAAATATTCTTTATTATAGAGATTCATCTTCACTTTACCATAGAAATCATTAACTTGTAAATAGTTCTTTTTATAATAACATGGGCCAATACCACATGTCTAACATGACATTTTTTTTACTTAATTAAATTTGAGAAAAATTAATTAAGAAGACATAACTAATTCCAAGATAAAATATTCCAACATATTTTATGGAAATTAAACATCTACCATTTATCTAATAAGTATTGATAATTAAATTAAAATTATAGAAAACCTATTTTGAAATAAACATAATAGACATACCTATAAACAAAATTATAAACTTGAAATAATATTTTTGAATATAATCTCTTTAAATCAAAAACTATGCCAAGAACAAATAAATTAATACGAGCTTTACTGTTTAGTTATTATGATCAAATTTTCCTTAAACATATACAAGTTTTAGGGTGAGTGGTGTAATATTTTCTTGCCAATTTTATAGCGGTGTGTATAAGTTTAGTTTTGATATTAAATTGTAAAATTAAATATAATTTTAAAATTATGGTCAAAAATATAAAATTTAGAGAAAGGAATCATGATCATTTTAGAAATTATATAAAAATGGCAAATAAGAAATAATTCACTTAGATCAACAAAATAGATTAAGCCAACCAAAAAAACAACATAAACTTTTGCACTCACAAGTTTTCTCAAAGAACTTTTAATAAGTTGAACACTCACATAGAACCTACGCCAACTTTACATATGCACCATGTGACACCGACTTCCATGTGGTGCCACAAACTGCTACCATGTGTTAGGTGGATTTGACAACTTTTTAAGTACCCAAAAATACCAATTGCCACTACCATGTGTTACACAATTAACGTGCCACAACAATGTCATTGCCACATCACTATGGGGCTTTCTTCTCTAGCAAAGTATTTGGAGTGCATTTTCATAATAGGTTGTAGAGTAGAGAGAATTCGTAGAACCTAACGGGGGCACTAGATGGTAAATTCCCTGACATCTAATGTGGAAACATTTGTTTCACCACGAAGGTCTTGTAGCCAATGGTTATTGGGACGAGCCACGATGGCATGGAGGTGCTAAGGTACTATGCCATTTCAAATGCCACATTGGATAATGAAATTACGTGGAGGCACTATGTGGGCCCTTGGGACTCCATGTGGTAAGACTTGTTGATGTGGCAAGGGTTTTATAAGGGTCAACTCAAAATGGCCATAAATTTTGATCCATGAGTCGGATCGAGATAAAATTTATATCTTCATATAAATCTTGATGAGTTGAACACAATTTGGTTTTGTCCTAATTTATTTTCACACACTTTGGGGAAAGAGAGACATTTTAACCTTATTTCCATGATGAAACCATGGAGGTTGGGTTAGATGAAAGTAACACCTCCCACTAGGTTTCAAAATTCCAAGGGGGTAGGAGGGAGTGTTACAGAGTGGTATCAGAGCACCCAGGTTCAACACTCACATCGAATGGGCCTAGAAAGATGAAACATAGAGCTTTGTTACAAAGTGTAGTGTTTTCTAATGATTGTTGTTTTATGAAAAAGGGTGTTAATTATAGCACTTGAGCAATGTTTGCGTGTTGATTGTGCATTGTGTGGATGTCATTGTTGATAAAAAAATTGTGAAATGATAGAGATAACATATTTTAGTATGTGAGTTGTTTTCTAACAAGCATGCTAATTTGGAATTTGGTGTTCTAGATAGCCATACATTAACATGTTTATTGCAAATAAGCAAAGGTGATGGATAAATGTGTTTGTTTATATTTTTTTATTGGCTAATAGTTATGTGTGTGTAAAAACACATAAGAAGACACCAAATAACAACAAGAGAGTAAGGGAAAGAGCAACAAAATGGTTCATCACATAACTGATAAATTCCATAATTTTTAGGAATAAGAGTTAGTTGGAAAGAGGAGAGAGGAAGACTCACTCGATAATATTAGTAAGTACAAAATATGAGCTAAGAAGTTATAAGGTTGACAATGAAAGGATTTTCATGGCCCAAGAACATCAATAAAAATTAAATACAATTATACTATGAAACCTGTCATATTTTCTAAGGAAGAGGAATCATGATCTAGGTGCCAACTACTTAGGAAAGGATAAAGGCAAGACAAATCCATTAAGACTTGAAAGGAATGAATTGAAGGTTGATGGTGTAGAAGGTAAAAAATATAATAAAATACATAAGAATACAAGTGAAGATACAGTGAGAGGAGAAACTCCAATAAGTACACCAGAGAGGAGAACAAAAAATCGCAAACAATTGTCCAATGCTTCCACCAAGAGACAATTTTAGCAGAAAAAGAAAGAAAAATATTTGATACCAAAATAATTTAAGAAATCACAACCTCCTTCATTCGATGGAGAAGTGAGGAAGGCCAAGGAAGTATAGGAATGGTTACTAGGAATAAAGAAATATTCCAGGGTTTTTGATTACTCTAAAAATATGAAGGAAAGAGTAGCATATTTCAGCTTGAACGGTAAAGATGATATCATAGTGGGAAGACCCAAAGAATGTCAAGAATATTAAAGAGGATGAGTTGTTTTGGAGGATATTTGTGAGAGATTTTTAGGAAAAGTACCTATCTAAAGGGTACTATGATAACAAGGACAAGGAATTTTGTGTTCAAAAACTAAGGCAGCTAACATCTAATGAATATACAACTATATTCTGGGAGCTACTGAGTTATGTGCCTCACCCCAAGAATGAAAAGGAAAATATCCAAAGTTGTCTCAATGGGTTATCACAAGTATTCATTGATAAAATAGAGTTTGATGAACCACAAACTCTAGAGGATATCATCCAAAAGATGAAGTATTTATATTAACAGTCCAAGAATAGGACTACTAAGTATCAAATGGATTGGAATAAAACTTAAAGGAAAGTCCAATTTTGGAGGAAAATAGTAGAAATAGATAGGAAAATAATCATGGAAACATGAAGTTTTCTACTCCTGTTAAGAGAGAGTCCCAATAGAAATTCACTACTATTGACATAGGTCGATTATCTAAAGTTGAAAACTCATTGAAAACCATCTAACTCGAATTAACTAACAATAAAATAGTGATAGGCCACATCACACATGTTAAATTAAAACTAACTCGAATCTCTATGAGACTGAATTCGAAATTGATTCTTTGACTAAGGAAAAAGTCAAAATAATCCCTTCCTTGCTATAATTTTAACATTAAATGCCACAGATGCGGGTGATTATGCCACATGGAAGGCAGGAGGGGGGCCACACACTAGACACGAGGCACGACATAGGCGACGCGATAGTAGGCATGCATGGCGAGGACAAGTTAAGCAGGGGAAGGATGGTGATTGTAATCAACATTAGGAAAACTGGAAAGATGGAGGTGGAGGCGTTGGGGATCTAGGCTGCCTAGGAGGAAAGGCATCACCTCTATCCCAGTCCACGCGTGAGTGCAGGAATTATTACAGGAAGGTGGAGGGATGTAAATTTAGAATATTGGGGAGATAGGGAATGATTTATGTGGTCGCGCAGAGGCAGGGGCGGAATTGTTGAACACTGGTGCAGCAGGGTTCTCGGATAGAAAGGAGGTGGAGCGATGTTGGGGTTATGGAGGAGATCATCCGCCGCTCACTTCAGGAAGAAAGGATGGAGGTCCGCCCTCTTCTGGGCCATCGTAGAGTGGGTCAGAGAATAGGGAGTGGGATAGAAGAGGATACCGGGGGAAGAACTGATGCACAGTCTTCTCAGCCAGTGAATTGGGGAGGCAGACTTGATTGGGAGGCTTTGTTCTTCGCTAAGAACGATGATGAGGATGCATGCGCCATTTCAAAAATGGAGGCGGACCTGGTTTAGTCTCTGTGTATAGAGTATGGAAGGGGTGTTGAGGTGCACCCAGTCTGGGTGTCAAGGATCTTCTTGTGCCATCTAATCTGAGAGAGGAGGCGCATTGGAAAGGCGATCAGGGAAAACATCAGTAGCATTATGGAAGCAATGGACATAAGCCTCAGTGAGTTGTAGGATACGAGGCACATAGTCTTATACTTGGACATTCTGCGGCTTGATAATGCGATCCCGATGGAGGATGACGAAGCTGGGGAAGAAGAAGCAGACGACACCAAGCAAGAGTCGAACAAGCCAAGGGGGAGGACCAAGACCAAGACTGGCGAGGTGCCTCGGCCTCCTTTTTGTTATGAAGAGTCATCTGTGTTTTTTAGCCCTATAATGTTTATAGTGTGAAGTATTATTACGTTTAGCTGGTTACAAGCAGAGGTTCTAGCCCTATTACTTGTGTTAGGGGTCATCAGACTAGACTTTCCTTCGATTTCACGATATGGGCGGAGAAATTTTTGCATTTTTTGACACTTTCTCTTGTTTCTAGAGCTCCGAAAAATCATTGTATGTAAACATCTAAATAGTTAATAGAAGGAGGCCCATATTTTCTAATTAAAAAAAACATTAAATAATAAAAATCTATCATAATTTTATGTAAACATATATTAATATATCTTTGGTTCTGTACCCGCCAAAATTTAATGTTAAATTTAAAGAGAAAAGGTACAAACTTTCTGGCATATACTATGCGATTTATGATTAATGTTGTATTTTTTCCTACAGAAACAAACTTGAGATTCATATGATGAATAAGATATTACTCAAATTCTATTAGGAAACTAACAAAATTCATAGAAGTTTTAAACTAGGATAATAGTAATACAAGAGAATTAAAAAAAAAATACCTAGTGTAAGTTGAACCACATATGTACTTGAATCATAGCGAGAGATTCAGGAGTACCTTAACCATAAAATGGTCATAAGAAAATTATAATCATATCTAAAAATAGAGAAGAGCACATCTTACACGTGAAGAAAAAGCGACCATGAAAGTGAACTCCATAATTAAAAATCCAGCTTTAGTTTCCATTTTCTTTTGCAAAAATAAATTCAAGTGGTGCTCAAAGATAAAATAAAGGATAGAGATCACCCATATAATTATTAAAATTAATATGGCATGTAAAAAATAAAAGAAAGATACAAAGCATTACACGACAGTATGTTCGACCTGACAGAATTACAGTCGACCGTATTATTTTGAAAGTTGGGCGAGGTTATTCGGTTGGGTTAAGAGGAAAGCCAATATTTTGACCCAATTGTATACTTTATTTATTTTACCATGCTTTTTATAATTCATAGGGTGGCTCACAGGTTTTACTCATTTATTTCCTAAATATTGTCATTAACTATTGAAGAATCAGGAAAGCCGTGCGTTGTTGTCTTACAGTTCGTGAGATCATTGGAAACCAATATTTATCAGTCTATTGGCCCATAAATGCACCTGGGAAATAGATGCCCATCGTTGGATGGTGTACTTGCTTTAATCCAACTGTGGGCAGTTACTTTCCAGGTGCATTTATGGGCCAATAGACTGATAAATATTGGTTTCCGAGATCATTCACTGAATTTGGTACCATTAGTAATAAAAATAGAAAGGGAATATAAATGGTCTGGAGTTGTCCACTGAGGTCGCGTTTTGGCCGGGACGGCAGAAATCTGCTGGAATATGGTCAACTAAATTTTAAAAAATCAGGTAGTTGCAGTGCCCATTTGTGAAATTTTCACCTTTCTAGGTAGAGGAATCCTCTTCCCTTAACACATGGGGATTTGTAGATAAGATCTGCATCTTTGAAGTGTGTGAAATGGAAGGCGAACCATCCATTTTGGAGCATAATGATCTGAGGTTTTTATTTTAGGATTGGTAGCCATATTGATTCCACCCAACTCTTCATTTTTTCAACGCTCTTTCGAATGAAAAACCACCTGCCCCCTAGTGCCTTGAGTTTCAGTCTTTCAACTTCATCCCATTAACCCTTCGCTCCCAGTACTATGCTATGAATTTTTTTTATAATTTTGATAGTCTCGTTACATATGGGATTTTTTATTGCTTTGCCTCTTGTGCCAGCTCCATGTGATGAGCCTTGACTGTCAAAAGAGTATCCTAGAGTACGATATTTATTTTAATATTCCTCATTTAGAGCCTTCTAATGTTTTTTGTTCACATTCCCCTAGAGATCAGATACATTTTGAGTGGAATCTGTATTGATTCCCCTTCATTTTAGAATATTTGTTTATGTTTCTATAGTTACATCAATTAGATTATTCATATCTTCCATCTCCTCCAAAATAGATGGTTGGGCTGCTATGTCATCAAAAGACACCCCATCCACATGTCTTCAGTTGATGTTGACTAGAATCCCATGATAAGGTCTCCTCCTAGCTTGTAGAGGTGAAGGGAAAGACCAACCAATCACATTTCCAAGATTGATATTCGCTCATCTCGATTAGTAAATATGTTAGTTTTTAAGTTGAAGAATCAACAAATTGATATTCACTCACCAACCAATCACATTCACCCTTCCTGTATGGGGCCTCTGATTGGTTCTCCTGATGACATTTTGTATTTTAGTGGTGAACTAATCACTACCATTGAAGAGAGCCCAAAGACGGCGTACATGGCCTGATATTCTCTATCATACATTCTTAATCTGCTACATGTAATATTTGAAAGTGACATCATATTTATCTTACGATTGATTGGACAGTCAATTAATATATCCCATGGCTGATATTTTATTACAACTAAGGATATAGGAGTAATGTTGCATGACAGGTTAATTCCAACATTTATTCTCGAGGTGTATTTTTATAGTTTCCATAGTGTCATCCTTTAATTCCTTGTGTAGTTGTTTGGTTGGCTTTAATTCCCTATACCCACTCACAACTACCTAATCATTAGGGGAATTTTGAGGTCTATAATGGGCCTCCTAAGAAAAAAGTACAACTAAAATAAAATTTATAACAACCACTGGATTCAAGATGATGATGTCAACCATGGGGGATGATTCACCATTTTTGGAGTAAAAAAGTAAAAATAACAAAAAATAATAAAATAATAAAACTATTTTTTCAACTCGTATTTTCAACTTATCTCCCTAAGTTTTTACTCAAATTTCGAGGGGGAGTACTCGTTGTATGCAAATTTTAATTCTTCATCCAAAGAGTACCCATGTTGCATACTTTCGATGGACCCTGCTACACGAAAAATGGGAAATACATGAAAAACGTGTATGCAATCACGTTTTTCATATATTTCTCATTTCTTATGTAGCAGAGTCCATCGAAAGTATGGAACATGGGTACTCTTGGGAATAGGAATCAAATTATGCATCCAACAAGTGTTTCCACTCAAAATTTTAGTAAAACCATAGGGAGATAAGTTGAAAAAATAGTTTTTCTTTTTTCCCTCCAAAATTTGATGATGTAATGTGATATTATTTTATTTTTTCCACTATTATTTTAAAATTTCCTTAAGAGGCCCATTCTAGACCTCAAAACTCCCCTAATTTTATTTCATGGAATTTAAAATTGGAGAGGCGACATGATCGGGCATTTCAGGGGGGAATCCAGAAACCCAAATTTTTCTACTGTCAGAGATCTAGCTAGCTAATCCATGACTAAGCATTCCTTTCAGAAAACCTTGAGTTCTTAATGTGATTCCAATAATATGTTCGCTCAACAATAGCATATTTTGCATGAACATAAATTAAACCATATCCAACAACGTTTGCAATTCAACTGGAAACATTCTTTACTAATCTCTAAATTAAGGTGCAGAAAATTTTGATTGAATTGCTAGCTTTTTGTGATGTTTCTCACCTTATTTGGGAGTTTGGTAGATTCTCTTATTTGAAGATTTTAGTGCATCCTTGATGAGGAATATGACAAGGAGAATAGAGAATGAGAACAACCCCAACAATTGGATGAATTTTGAAGTTGATAAGAGATTCATCTTTCACTTTGAATGCATTTTGTCATCTTAGAATTTCGGTTCCTTCGGGCTACTCGCTCCCTGAATCCTCCTTTGGGGAGCAATGTCTAGAACATGTAGTCGCTATATATATACCCTCATATTGCAAGATACTTATCTTCCTATTGAACACTCTTATTTTCTCCTCTTGGAAAAATGCAAGAGCATGTTCTCAGTGTCTATTTAGTTCAACTAAAACTCCACCACATGAGAACACCATTATTAAGCATTTTTACTGCTCTGCCATGCACAAAATCTTGAGTTAAAAACCCCTCCTCCACTTGATTACTTTCTCTTTGGAGCATAATCCAAAGCTATAGCTGGGGAGGAGCCTCTGAGCTTGAATGATAAGAAAGAAAGAGTCATTTTACTAATGTTAAATCTTCTTTGGTTTAATAAATTGAGACAACGTCACCACAAAGTCTACTCCTCATGAATGCACAATACATGTTCGTATATTAGTTGCTTCAGCTTGTTTCCATGGAAGAGGATCAAATAGGAATAAATATATGGAGATTTTCAGCAGTGGCACCAACCATCCCTTCTATGACTCAAAATTTCCCTCTCCGCTGGATTTTGTAACACGTTGATTTGAAACTATTTGGTTTAGTCATTTACACTTACATAGTTGTCCCTTCAATAACTAAATTGTCTATTTTTTTGTATATGATAAAGGAAATATCCTTCAATGTGATCAATTTCTTATCTAAACTATGATTGTAATTATATGGGTAGATTGGGAAAGTATGAATCATGTTTGAGTTTTGGTTTTCAATGGATGATGTTGTAATCTTAGTACTTTTGCAATCTTTATATTTATATTTAATCTAAATTTTCTTCTTAAAGGATATAAAAATTGAAAAAATGCATTTAGCAATTAGATTATATTTAATGTGAATTGGATTAGTATATTGTTTATCATTTATTTGATGTTTTAGGGTACAAAATTAAATAAATTAGTTTATAAGAGTAGTTTTAGCAATGAGACTCAATTTAGAGAATTAGGATCAACAATATTTCAGGGTTACTTTGAGGCCCTAAATGACATTTTTTGGGGGTAAAACTTTACCACTTATGTGTAAAACCCAGTGACGCTAATCTACACTTGAAGACAAATCACATTAATTGGAGTTCGTATGCAAAAAATTATTCCTCTTAAAATTTGACCTATAGTTTTTTACCATATATATCAAGAGGATGCCATGTTTACCCCATTATTCATGTAAAAGGGGCTAGACATATGGGGGCTATGAAGAAGACTCTCGAAGGGCCAAGTTGTGACTCATATTGAATGTTGAATGAGTCAAATCTAATGCCTATTTGTCTAACAGGCTATGTTATAACTAGGCCACTAAGAGGAAAATGGGTTCCATTATATTTGTTTATCGCTTTTGTTCCATGGTATAACAAATAAACCGAGTGTGGATAGAGAGAGATCATAATATTGGAGGTTTGTGTTCTATATCAGGCCATAGGCGACAAGTTTCGAGCAAATCCATAGATAGTGCCTTCTCATTTGTATTTGTACCAATTCCATTCCAAACAAAATATAGTAGAACAACATCACCTGCCAACTGGTTTTTACCCTTAAGGATTTTCCAAATGATGTCTTGATGTTCATCGTGTTTGGTGTGTGTTTGTATTTCACTATTCTCTATTTTCCATATTTTATCTATTGCATGCATAAGAATAAAACAATAATTAATAAATCTATAAATCTAAGAAAAAGTTAACCCTCATAGTAGATTTCAAATTTCAATCAATTTTTATCAAATCTATTATGATGAAATATCTAGTAGAATATCCACAACATTTACACATAAATATCTACTCATTATTTATGTGGCACTAGAGCTGACATTTATCTACTTTGAAAATAACGAGTGCATATTGTTGAAAGAAATAAAAACATTGAAAGATATAAACACCTCATATTTTCACTTTGAACGTTAATGGTTGAGGCCATAGACATCGTGAAAGATTATACTAAATATTGGTGTTAAGGACTATAAACATTATTGAATCCTATAATAAAGTACGGTAACAAGAGTGAGATCCATTAATATTCATGACCCTTTTTATTGTTATAAATTTTATATTTTATATGTTGGAATATATGTCATTTAATATAAAGCATCTTTATATCAAACAATATTATATCTCAACATAAAAAATATTAAATTCACTACTACAAAGTACATATAATTATCTTTTATTATTAGCATTTAATATGTACCATATAAAATTTGATAGTATCTATATCCTTTTGATGAACATTAAATGTAAAAGATACTAAGATCCTAGACAATAAAATCGAATGGTATGTGTGACCCCACCATTAAAACTAAGTGTGATGCTACATGGTAATTTCACCTCACCCAAAAAAAAATACATGATGAGAAACTAGAGCACATGCTCGCAATCTGATGGGTTGAAGAATGAGAAAGCGCAAGCTTGTAATATGATAGGTTGTATCACATATTTGTGGTTGCAGATGGCATTTAACCTATAGATATTATTAGCAATTGCATATAAAGGTGCAACGATACATCGAAGGAAAGATCATCATGGAAAATCAAACCACTAAATTTAAAAAAAAATATTTTTACTATAATAAATGTTAGATAAATATTATTTGGAAAGGAATTGGAAACATTTATTATGAAGAGAAACATTTTACTTCAGTGGTTGCAACTAAATATCCATGCAAAATAGATGGTAGAGCATAGAAAATGAAAATGACATGAAATATGATCATTTGGGCATGAAAGACTTGGATTATATGTTTCACAATGAAACTTTATGCATGAAATAAAGTAAAATAGTTATTTCATATTGTTTCAAGGGGAAATTGGTGCTAAAACTCAAAATATTGCTTTCATTTAGAAATAAAATAGAGGTGAATCTCGATGATTAAAATATGATATGTTAATCTTTTTATAAATAATAATAATAATTGTAAATAAAGTTATAACGTAGTTAATTTTTATGCTTTATTTTAATCATGGAAATGTGAAATCTATTATTCTATAAAGCTTAGTGTAACTATGAGACAATTTTTACTTCTTCTAGCAAGATTTTTTGGTAGATAATGTTTAAAATTTCACTGGAATTTCTTGGAATGGTAAGTTTGAGATTGTGATATGTCTTAAGGGTTTTTGAGGATGTTAAATCCATTTATTCATTAAAAAAAAAAAAAACATTAAAATACATAATCTTAGAAAAAAACTTCAATGCTCCACCAAAAAGTAAAAATATCTTATGATAACACAACATCATTAGATAAAATTTTTAATGCTTAAATATCTGCAAACCATTTAATTTATATAAATATACTAATGTTTTATAATTTTAAAAATAAATAAATAAATATTCACAAAATTATTTTACTAAAATTAAATAAATTATTTTTATTGATTTAAATAGTTTTAAAATAATATGAGTACACATACATATCCTCTAAATATATAATATTTGTTGTTTTTCATGTGAGAATTCTCATAGCTTATTAAGTTAATGTGATTTACACTTTACATAGAATCCTCTCAATTCTATACAAGATTGGAGCCATGCTTGGAGCGGGAAAAAAATCACGCTTTAATATATTGTATTCCATATTTCTTATATATATATATATATATTAAATTAATAAGTGAGATTTGATGTATATAATCATTCCAGGATTGAATGTAAATTTCATAATGTTAATAACTTACGGGTTCAAAGGTACACCGAAGGAGTGGTCTTTGTGTCAACTCTTGTACGTATTAAAGGGTTCAGTCTCCTTTGATTTTAGATCAACGAAGACCCGCAGGCACAAACAAGCTTGATGTTTAAACCAAAAAGATGCTTTTCTAGTTGACCTCGTTGTGCATGCTTTGACCGAGATCAACGATTGACATTTTCTGCGGGGCCAGAAGGTCGATGAACAAACCGTACCCCAAGGTCCCTTTGCAGTGACGCAAGCGAAACAGTTCCAGTGCGACGTGTTAAATTCAAATTGGGTAAAGGAACGACGAAATTCAGGTTCACTGATTAGCTGCAGTGAACAGTGCAAAGGTACATCGAAAAATACAAGATTTGGGAAAATAATTTATTTATTTGTTGTACACCAAAAAAGAAAAAATAATTTTATTTTAATATTAAAATTTTGAAAAATATTTAATATTTTTTAATAAAAGTAAAATTAAAATTAAAATAATCTTAATAAAAGAAAAACAATTCAATTAATGGAGAGATTAATGCAGTGTTGCAATGCTAGATATTGGAGATGTCGTAATTCAGAGAAAGAATTGGGCAGTCGGGTCAGATTCGTGCAGGCAGATAGATCTAAATGTCTTAAACTTTTGAGTTCCTGATAAAGAGCGAAACCCACTACAAGAAGGTTCGCTTTTCATGTTCCCGAAATGAATCTGCAAACTCAAACTATATCAAATTGCAGACTCAATGCATTTTGATCAAGGATTAGAAGCCTTCTGGGATATGAAAGTCGAATTTTTTAAAACAATGCTTTAAAACCCTTGTAACGATATTACAAACCCCTTGAATTAGGAAATCGCCCTTGGATTCATGTCAATGCCTTTCGGTCTTCAACATATAATGCATAGTATGCCTATTAATAGTTCAACTCTTGGATTTTTTTATATGTGACCTTTAGAACCATACACAATGTTTAATATGCAATGTTTGTAAGTGTGTTCAATTAACAACTAAAACTTCGCCGGTCCCACAAACATTAACGCTTTCATTGGTACTAACTCATCATAAAACCTCACAATTCTCAATAAATAAATAAATAATTTATAACAATCACCCATCTTATATAACATCAATAAATTAAAAAACATATCATTCGGAATTAAAGTTTAATTTTAATAATATAATTTTAACGTAAATGCAATTTAATAAAATAAATTATTTGAAAATTAGTTCTCACACACACTCCAAAGTCTTGAAGTGATAGCAATATTCTCCATTAAACATAGTTATATATGTATATATATACATTTCAATGACACAATTGGCATATATATATACATTTTGGATATATATGTACATCTTAATCACACAACTTGCATATATATCCTAAGGTTGCAATTTTAATTTCTTGATTTTCCATTTACGGTTTAAAAACACTCTTTTTCATGACATAAGCAAACAATACCTTTACATTAATGTGACTTGCTTCCATAGTGGGCGAACGCAATCGCTTTTATACTGGGCCAACTCAACATCAATATGATAGAGTACTATCTTGTCAATATGATAGAGTACTATCTTGTTTGTTAGATACATTCATGTCTCTAATTTTTAAATTGAACTCAAAGATTTAAGGTATTTGTATATATTTTACATTCGTTTAAATAAATATTTTGTTGACTTACTTTATTAAACCTACGTAAAGTTATAATTAAATATTTTTATAAAATTTAAAACTAAAATTCTGAAAATTTAAAACAAATTAAATTGTATTCCATTAATAAAATTTACACAATGACAAAGATATCTCATCCTCCAACCATATTATTAAAGAGTATTCAAGAAGTTCAACCATATTATTGAAGAGCATATTCAAAATGTTCAAAAGGTATGTTTAAGAGATTCAAATACAATTGTTATCTAAAGATTGTGTTATCTTCCACGCAACTCCTTAGCACGGATACCGTCGATTTCCCAAGAGCTCAACCAGATGAGCCTCGTGTAATTTCGCTCACCGGACTTTAACACATATGGGCTACGCGAAATAAGCAATATCATCTCCAGGACATGGCAAGATGTTATTGGATCGCGCTCATAAAAGGCAAACCGCCTTTATGCCAAACGCCGCGCAACTCTGGTGGTTTAGTCCTGCAAAACCACTCAACTTCAAAACGTGGTTTCAGAATGCCCAATTCAAATCTACGAACTCCGATTATATTGAATCGAACTCTATCAAACAGAGGTTTGTTGCGCAGTCGATGGCCAGAAACGAACTCAGAGATCAAACTGGTTCCGCAGTTCTCAATTCTACATAAAGGAATGATCCATCGAGGGGTACGTGAGATTGGCAAAAGGGTCAGTTGGAAAGCCTCTCCCGTTCATTTGAACTTTCTTCATCAAACTTGCTGCCACATATCAATTTCTTGTCGTCTGAGTCAATATCTTCTCTCGACCTTCCTGGGTTCACATCGCAACCATATCACGGAAGAAAAAGAAGATATCCGGTGGATCCCAAAAGCCATGCCAGGGCAAGTCGACTTCATGGATTCTGAAATGCCTCCTTCAGCTCCAAGCTCTGGGGAGTTAGTCATATCATGTAACTGGATTTTACCTTTTTGATCGGGACAGAATAATTGTCGGCCAGGCAGGTGGTGCAGGCGGTGCTGCAGGTGAAAAGCCTGGTGGTGGAAGGAAATTACAAAGCAGTCCGGGGGAAGAAATGAAAGGCCAGAGTCTCATCGATTCTCCCTACACAGTTAAATGCATTCAATGGTTAATAGTCAACGAATTAGGCATTGTGGCTTCCACATGAGATTCAATATCGATTCACACTAAATGTATACACTGAGAGATCATATGTTCAACGATGCCACCACCGTTCCCTTAAAATTCAACTCTGTTAAAACAAAAATTGACAGTGACAGTGAGGGTGTGAGCATACTACACCAGAACCTCACTTCTGCTAGCAGTGCACTGTAGGGTCTTCGTAGAAAATTGGGCGCAAGTCTCGATGATCTCTTGCCCTCGTCTGTGTCGTCTTCGCACCAGAGCAGCCGATTGAAGAGAATTCAGTCGAGGCTTCGGGCTGATGGGGAAGAAGGCTGACATTATGGCACAGTTCCTTGTTTCTGTGCCCATTTGCTAACTATTAAGTACATGGATCTTGCAGAACAGGTGTGCAATTTAACCAAAATGAGAAATCGCATTGCAAACCGGATTGAGGCTTGTTGTGTTCGGGTATTTTGGGCATTTCCTGCAAGCAGTTTTCTAAAAAACCAACGATGGCAGGGGGCCTTGAGCGCGTATCCGAAGTCATGAGCTCCTGCAATGATCTGCTTCTTGGCGTTAGTGGTTACAAAGCGTACAACAAATCATGACGTAGCACGACATTGTTCAAATTCTGTTAGAACGACGAATCTGTACAGTGTCACTACGAAAAACTCCACAATAGATAACACCTTCGGTGTAATTAGTTGAGCAAGTATGGGTTAGCAAAAGCATATAGATTTGATTTAGTCTTTGCTAACCGCATTCCTTTCACTTTCAAATCAAAATAGAATCAACTTCGTTTCCCAGTAGCTCGTTCTGTGGGTCCCAGGTAATGATCATTAAATTATCTTGATTGTCAATTATATTACATTGAAAGTTTTCGTGTTTTGGTTTACATTTAAATGCCTTTGGATGAGGAGAGTAGAGTAGAGTGGGAGGAGCTAAGTAATAAGACTAACATAGATGATATCGATCTTTTATTTTTTCATGCTTTTTGACAAGGAGAAAAATACACCATTTTTATTTTTGCAGTTTTATTAATTTTGTATGGAATTTTATTAGAAACAATTTTCCAACTTTCAACAATTTTAATTCATCTATTTACATATTAAAACCAATCTAAATTTATATTAACTCCAAATCTATCAAGTGTCGGGAGGGATCAAAATTCTTGAGGTGCAAATATCTTTTTTGGGTGCAAAACTTGAGGAAAGGCTTGCACTTCGAGAGATTTGGTCCCTCTAAGCCCTTGATAGATCCAGAGTTAGGATGGATCTAGGATGGTTTCATTTCTGTGCGGCCAAGGAAAATCTATCGAACATATGATTAAATTTATCAACCATATGTAAATACATATAATATTAATATAATCATTTTTAATATGTTAAATATATCTTAGATTTATCTAGTCAATTTAATTTTAAATTTGCTTATAGTACCTCAGTTTGTTGAGATGATAAATATTGTTAATAAATTTAATGATGAAAATTGATGAAATAAAATTTTTGAATGCAAAGTGACAATGCAATAGTGTTGAATGATAGAAAATGTTAATAATAAGAATGTAGTCAATTACAAATAGTCTTCATTGTGATCAATCTCAAACTATTTTCTTGTACTATTCTTATTTTCACCCCTGTTATCTTTGTCATCTTTTCATATCGATTATATGAAAATGACAATTGAAATTGTAAACCATTTAAATATTTAGCTCTAGATGTTGTAGCAAACATCATACCTTATCTCTCTTTTTCTCCAATATTAATAGGTCGAATTACTGTAACAAAAAAAATCAATGTACATTGTCAATAATGTGCTTACACTGAAATCAATGCACATTGTTAATCAAGTCACTTTAAAATTAATATACCATCATACGTCCAATTATATCAAATAAAAAATCAACATGTACACTCAAATACATGCATCAAATTCAAGCAATCAAATAAGATTAGAAAATAACTTCTATACTGAAGTCAATGCATCTAATGCAAGTAATCAATAATATTAGAAATCACCATCTACACTCAAATCAATGCATCTAGAGTAAGTCAGAAAATAGGATTAGAAACCAACATCTACTCTGAAATCTATGCATCTAGTGTAAGCAATAAAATAGGATTAGAAATCACCATCTACACTGAAATCAATGCATTTAGTGCAAACAATGAAATAGGATTAGCAATCATTTACATTGAAATCAATGCATCTAGTGCAAGCAATCAAATATAATTAGAAATCAAGATCTACATTGAAATCAATGCATCTAGTGCAATAAATCAAATATCTTTAGAAATCAACATCTACACTAAAATAAATGCATCTAGTGTAAGCAATCAAATAGGATTAAAAATCACCATCTACACTAAAATCAATGCATATAGTGCAATAAAAATTCTTCCCTCTCTCCCCTCTCCATATATATCTATATCTCCCTCTATCTCTCCTTATTTTTCTCTCTATCTCACCCCCCCAAACACACACGCTCTCTGACTCCATATCTATCAATCTCTATGTCCCTCCCTCCCTCTCTCCATCTCTCTCTTCTTCCCTCTCTTCACCTTCCATAAATATCTCTATCTCCCTATGTCTCTCTATATCACCCCCAAAACATACACTCTCTTTCTTCAACCTATATATCTATCCCTCCCTCCTCCTCTCCCACTCTCTCTCTCTCTCTCTCTCTCTCCCTCCCTCGCTTCTATCTCTTTCCTCATGTTTTCATATCTCCCTCTCTCTGCATCTTCCTTATCACTCCCTCTCTCTCTCCAACTTTCTCTCTCTATGTCTTTCTTCTTACCTTCCTCCCTCTCCCCCTCCAAATTCATCTATCTTTCCCTCCCTCTCTCCACTTTCTCACATCATATCTCTCCATTTCTCTCTCTCTCTCTCTCTCTCTCTCTCTCTCTCTCTCTCTCTCTAACTTGACCCTCTAACTTTGTCAATATATCCCTCCCTCTCTCCTTCTCTCTCCTTCTCTCCCCCCTTATCTCCATCTCTCCTTCTTTTTCTCTTTATGCCACCCCCAAACATACACACTCCCTCTCTCTCGCCACTTCTAACTCTCTATGTCTTTCTTCTTCCCTCCCTCCATCCCCCTACAATTCCATCTCACTACCCCTCCCTCTCTCTTCCTCTCTCCCTACCTCTCTCCACCCCTCTCTCCTCCTCTCTCTCAAGTCCTCTCTCTCATCCTTCCTCTATATCCCTTTCTATCATACGTCTCTCTCTCTTCCCCTATCACTCTCTTTCTCTCTCTATCTCTCTTCCTTCCAATCCTCTCTCTTCCCCCATCAATCTCCTCCTCCTCTCTCATCCTTCCTCTCTCTCCCATTCTCTCCTACCTCCCTCTCTCTTGCCCCATCTCTCTCTCTCTCTCTCTCTCTCTCTCTCTCTCTATAACACCCCTTTCCCACATCTACCCAAGTAACCATCCATCCAGGGTAAACATGTGATGAGAGGATACTAATATGAGATTCAACCTCCTAGATGACCTTAAAGAACTGGAACCAATGGAAACAAGACAAACACACCTTACACGACATCAAGAACAACCCTAGGAGGTAACCCAACCTCCAAAACCATTTCCCCTGAGAGGGGCTTACTTTTTGATGCTTTTAGACCATAGTTGCAGGCATTCCAAGGAAAGATAGTGGCTGGGAGCTTATAGTGGCAGGAATTCCAAAGCAAGGTAACGGTCAGGGCCCCAAATGGTCAGTTTTATGTGTGAAACTCTGGGATTTGTGCCACCTTTTCAGCCCTAGAGCCCATGTCACTGCCCATAACTTCATGAAACTTTGGGGAATGATAAATAACATTAAAAAAAAAGGTACAAAAGGAATCACATCCTTAGGAACTCATTTGAACCCCTCCTATCCATGACAAGAATTTCGTTAAACATTGCATCTATAGGTGTAAAAGGCAAATTTAAACATAGGGGTATCATACTTATATAAGAATCACTAAGAATAATTTCTCCCTTACATCATAAGCTGCAATAAAATCTACTTGACCATAGATACATTGTGTATTCATTTACAAGCAAAAACATGGATAGAGCCATACATCATCACTGATAAAATACATGTTTATAACCAACATAATAACAACAGAAATATCATGGATACAACGACAATAGAATCCACATTATAACTAATTCATTTGCATACCAAATGCCAAAGGAATGAGCTCTTCTTTACTAAATGTAAAAACCAACTGAAGATGGGTCTTCCACATTCCACCCGACCATATATTGGCTGAGCCAAGTCTCACTTCAGCCAATCACCCTCATGTCATATCCCACACATGAATGTGGGATCTCATCAAACACATCAATCAAAATCAATCTAGGGCTTCTAGAGGCCAAATTGCCTCAACCCTCAACTAGTGATTCCACCTCACGGTCGGACATCACAACCATCACGAATTGGTATCTATCCAAGTTGTTCCAAGTCTCCAGAGTGTATGTCACAGCCAAGACTCCATGACTATTAACTCAACCCACCTAGTGCTCTAGAGCGTTTTTCCAACCAAGGCTCCATGAACTAATAACTCAACCCAACAACTAAAGGAATCATAAGAACCAACTAGAAAACAATCAATGGAAATAAACCAACAACACCATGGTTATCCAGGAAATAGCAAGGCTAGGCAAATCCATATTCATACACCATGCATGCCAAAAATAGTGAGGAAAACATGCATGCAAATTAATACATGCAATCAAATCCCATTGTATTTGTTGATCCTGATGTCAACTTGCACTTTCCAGCTCTTCCTTTTCCTTCTTGCTCCAAATCACCAAGTATCCACACTCTCCAAGAGTGCTCCAAGAAAAATCTAAGTATCCAAGAGTATGAGAGAGAGAGAGAGATAATAATGAGAGCTCCAAAACTGCACTGAAAAAGCTTACCAACCGATCCTCAGAAGCCTTTTTATTAATGAGGCCTCTATTTTCTTAATTTTCCATTATTTTCCTTCATTTTCCTCCTCACATGCAATTTCACCTCCCTTTTCTCCTATTTTACATTATTTTCATAAATAAATTCTAATAAATGTTGCATGCCTTTCCAATGCCTTTTCCATTTCCTTTGCCAATTTCCTTAGCCATATTAACTGAAATGAACACCCGCTAGGATGTTTTTTCCCACCATTCAGCTTGGAATACGTGTCCCATCATCGTGGTTTTATATATTTTACATGATTTTTTAACTAGGACTATTACAGAACCCTGCACCTTGGGGGAACACCGTCCTCGATGTTAAATGACACCTACAACCAACGATACTATTGAAAACAAAACATACTACCTATGGAGCTTTATAGCACAACTCGTTGCAGTATTTATAATGACCATTGCTGAAATATGACAAAAATATCATGTATTGGAGCTATATAACATAGATCATTATGGTATTTACAATAAAAGCCACATATACTCATACACATTCGCTTCAACCAATGAATAACCATATTTTCTATGGAGCTTTATCAATCCAGCTTGATACATTATTTACAATAATATACACATATAAAAATATGCACATTTTCTCACCAAAAAATAAAAGGATACGATGCATGTATCAGCAACAAGGGAATCAAAAGGCTCACACCTCCACCGTCAAAGTAGCAGTAGGATTCACTTCCTTCCCAGGAAGTCTAGAATCCACTGCCAAATTCAAAGTTGCGTCCAATTTCTAGCGCTACAATCTTGTGCCACTTCTCTTAGTGAACAGTTATTGGCTCATTGTTCCAAGGCACACTCCCAATGTGAATTTGATCCCATCTAGCAATGCTAATGACAAAAACAAATCCATCCACGACCTTCCCTTATTTTCTACTCAATCCCTTGGGAAATCCGGTCACCCACTTTCGTGTAGTCCTCACCTTCCAAGTTCCACTGGCACTCCCATCTCGGGAATTCCTTCCCTTGGAAAGGCTTCCTCGCATCAGAAGATACAAAAAAGAAAGGCATATCCTTGCCTCAAAACCATCATACTGGTCATAGCATGCTCATAGTAGTCAATGGACACTATTGGGTACCAGTGTCCCACTATGGCCCCGCTCTTGAAGTGTTTTACCAACATACTGTTGCATGTTCCAATTCCTTTTGTTGATGTTGTTAATTCTTGTAGTCAGTTCCAATCACCCAACCAAGCATTGTATGCCTTTTGTAGAAAGCACATAATTCCCATTAGAGTAAAAATAAATAGAAATAAATTCACATCATACCTCATTGGTAACTCATCAATAAGGCACACTTACAGCCCTATTTACTTCATGTCACAACAAATCAAACTAGTTGTTTGATAAAATCACCATGTATAAACATATCACATCTGTTTAGATCAAAACACAACCATCATAGGTGAAAATCATGAATCACATGCAATCATCATAAACCATAATCATAAATTACATGTAGCAATAATATGTTAGAATCATAGATCACATGCATAATATAACTGAAGTAAAGTATTGATACTTATCCGTCATCGGTCCTTACTTCAGCCTTTGTTCTTTCTATACACACACCATATCAGTTGCCACACTTGAAAAACACCTAATTCCTTTTCTTAAACCACATACACATACACACAGTTTACATCACAACAAATACACTCACATACGACATACAACACCATATAATACACACACCCACACTGGCATGCGACACATACACCTATACCCGTGTACAATGCAACACAATACATATCCCTACGCTGACATACAACACATGCACCTACACCCGGTGTATAATACAACATAATACATATTCCTACACTCGGTGTACAATACAATACATACACCTACACTCGGTGTATAATAAAACACAATATATATACATATATAGAGTACAACACAACGAATACACACGTCATGATACCACGACTACACCATGCACATACATAGTACCGCATGTCCGCAATAGAGCATGTACAACATGCACGCGATACCACATGTATACCAGTACCATATGCACAACATGTACATAGTAATATTTGTACACAACACTACCTGCACAACGTGTGCACAACATCACATGTACACGATGCCACCTGCACAATGTGTACACAATGCCAAATGTACACCACCACTTGTACAATGTGTACACAATAGCACTTGTACACAACACCACATGTACACAATGCCACATGCACGACATGTACACGACATCATATGTACAATGTGTACACAACACCAAATGTACATAACACCATATGTACATCACACACATAACACCATATGCACATACCATTGCATATTCAACATGTGTATAGCACCATACATACACAGCACCACATATCCAACATGCACACAATACAATATGTACACAAAACCATATATCCAACATGTACATAGCACCATCTATACGTAGCACTGCATATGAAATATACACACAACACCATATATACAACACACATACAACATCATATGCACACAATACTATATATTTTACATGTACACATCACCATAGGTACAATCACTGAATATACAACATGTGCAACATATGATATAATAGTAGTACTGCACCCATAGAACAGACACTAACCCCACAAGCAACCTTTCTTCTAATGTATTTCCATTATCCATCCTTATCCTTGCATGTTGCAGATTGCACTGCTTTCACTTCGCTGATGTACCCCTCAACATTACCTGTCCATAACATAAACATAGGAATAGTACAAGCATATAATATCATTTCATGTCCACATGATACTGACCTCATAGATCTGTCAGGGCTACTCTTCCCACTTGATTCCTCATAATACCAAGAACATCTTCATGCCATTCATTACATAATAAATCATTCATCCACGAGAATGATCCTTGACAACCCTTTCAGACAGTGACATAGATACATAGATACACACATATATAATTTTCAGCATAAAAAAATCATGATCCATTCATACAATGACATACATACACACATATATGCATATAAACATCAACATTAAACAAATCATGATCCAAGATGACCCTTTCAGACACGACATACATACATACATGTATACATATATAAATAGTAACATAATCATGATCACATCATAATTACCAGATAGCATAAGGTCGAGGTTAAGAGAACTTCCTTTATTTTCACACGACATCCACCACGTTGAGAACCATAGTTCCCAACTTAGCCAAGGCATATAACAACTCAGTTCATTTACTTTACCTTTATGGTTACATTTCTCATGTCTATACTACCACCATCCATTTACCACAATGGACCTAACCAATCCAACCGACTATCATACTCTTACATTCCACTGCACTTACTCATGCACCCAGCTTCATTTGTGTCTTACATTTAATGTTGGGTACCACAAATCTCTCCCCGATGATTAGGTGCTCAGAGTTAAGCTCAAAAATGGAAGTTCTTCGAATCTATCAAAACCCAAATGAATGTGAATTGATCACCTCCATGAATATAGTGCAATTCGTTTCATCAAAAACCTACTCTAGATGAGGAAGATAGAGTATTTTGTTCGTTTTGCAGAAAGGACATAATGGTGACATGGTAGCCTAGGCAACAAAAAATAATATTCTAGGAATATTCCTTCATTTCGCCCACTAAAACTATGTCAAGTGTCACTTCATGGTTGGTGGCTGAGTGGGTGATTTATTGCGTTTTTATGGTTTGGAAATGAACCAATGGCATCAGGACACATGGCTAGCCCAGAGGTCGCCATAAGCCCCCTTCCAAAGTCTGAATTCCAACTATGTTCAAAGGTTGAAATATTATAAAAAAGTCAAATATTTATATGTAATGGTGCAAAATTTTATACATAGAACAAGCGGAGGTTAGGGCTCGACCCCGCGACCTCACCCACACAACGCATCATCGTTACCACTAAACCACTACTAAGGTTCTTAACTATTAAGGTCATGTCATATATTTGTTTCCATATCATTGAATCGACGGGCGGAGGAGGGGGCCTGCCCCCTCATACACATGACCTGGATGTTATAACCACAGGGCAGAGGCTCCGAACATAAGAGCGCATTAGCCAGTAAACTAGGGTTATTTAAACCTTAAACATGTTTTATTATGTGCTAATTTGGATTTCGGTTAAACGTGCGTTTAGAGTTAAACACCTCTTATAAATTAATTAACTCATACTTATCCATTAATTAAACCATACTTATCTTGGCGAAGAAGATGGCAGAGTTCGCCAAGTTCTGGGCTAACTCCAAAACTAGCGGAGTTAACTGGATTTGCTACTGTTTTAGTGGAGATTTCCTAGGCCAAACTTTTTGTGCCATAAATTTTGCAAAATTTGACCAAATTAGGCTCAAGAAGGGTCTATCCTAGATTATTTAGACATTCTGAGCATGTTGGAGTAGGTTTCAAGAGTAGTAGAGGATTGTAAATAACACTTTTTATATATTATAGAGCAATGGAACACATAAAATATGTGGAAACACAAACATAGAAAACATATAAAAAAGAGAGACACAGATATATGTGGTTCACCCAACTTGGGCTACATCCATGGGAACAACCGGTCCTTCCTTTATATTATCCAGCAAAATGAAGAGACACAACCTACAGTAGATCCCTTCTGGTATCCTCTTCTCTCTCACATATTCCCCCTTGTTATTTCTCGCTCAGAGTATACGCCCGATGTATAGTCGCAATACAATACCCTCATACAACAAAGGGGTTTAATTCTAGAGAAAAAAACCCTAAATTAAACATAACTTCTACCATCATAACATCTGCCCAATGAACGACCCAAAATGACTATGAAATTACAATATTTTAAAAGGAAAATTTACATCTGTTTTTTTTGGCAGACAGAAACCCCTCTCTATGGGGGGCTCCAAAAGGTCGTCGCCCCCCCCCCCCCCCAAGACCCCCCTGATGGCGATCAAACAACTAGCAGTGTTACCGCCCTGTTAAGAACAAGGGGTCCAACACAACGATACATCTAAATAAGGACGATATAAATCAGGCTCCACACCTAACATCTTTTTCCATTTTGAGCTAATACAGAGGCCCGAGCCATGGAAGTTGGACCGAGGAGATGTAGACCAGGAGGGGAAACTCCTTTATCAAAAAACCGTGTTAATGGATCATTTGATGGTTTTCTGTACATTTTATTATTGTGGTTCAGTACTTCATTTTAATGTTAAAATGCTCATGAATTTAACATAAAACTTGACATAATCACCTGCTTAACACTCACAAGTACCATAAGGAAACCTATGCACATTAAGCATATGATCAACAATTGTTTATAAATATGAAGACAAATTAGCACAAAAAAACTAACATTCATACATATCAAGGTGGTATCATAACAAAGGTTATTTGCTTGATATTTTCTTGAGTTTTGTGCAAGTAGGGTTTTAAAGGTTGAAAATTTGTGATGCTTACAAGGTTAAATTTGCAGAGAGTAGAATAGAAACTATTGGTTTCTAGTCCTCAGGTTAGGACTAGAAGAAGGAGAGACATAAGGCCACCATCTCCACCCAAATTTTCACTCTTAGCTGCATTTGAAGCACCTCAAGTTTTATCTCTAGCTGAGATTCAGGAGGTACAAGTTGCACTAGAAGTTGAGCATGAATCCATAGCCATCATGTCAGGTGTAGGAGATATTGAAGGTATTTTAGAAGAGGAAGCATACAAGAAGGTCGTATATGACATAACTGAAAGGGTTAGGGTCCTCTTTGAAAAGAGGAGCACCAGGATGGTTGGAGGCAATTCTTAGTCTCCACATGGAGATGGAACCTCATAAGACAAAAAGGATGAAGAGAAGGATTCAAAGGGAAGTGGAGGAAATACTTCTCCATCTCCACCATCTTCATCATCATCCTCATCATCACCATCAAAATCATCTTCCACTTCCACAGCCAAAACCACCCATACTCACTCAAAAACTCCAAAAGGAAAAACTCCCTTACTCGAACTTGATGTCAAATTTGAGCTTCAAATGTATAATTATGAAGTGGATGTAGAGAAGTTGGATATTTCGATTCTTCATTTGGAGGTCTATTGTAGAATTCATTACCTTCAAGAAAATGACATAAATATTCAATTGGCTTCCTTGAGGATGGAGGGATCAACGCTTGTATGGTGGGAAGAAAATACTCAATAAGAGATTAAAAACCACGGTAAGATCTCAATGTCGTGGTAAATTTTATTGCTTCCATTAAAAGGAAATTGTATCCTCTAGCTTACATGCAAAAATCCATTACAGACTGGCATAATTTTATACAATTGAAAGGGAAAAGTGTGCAAGATTATACTCATGAATTTAGGAAAAGAGCTCTTATTTTTGGTGTTAATTCGTATTCTCAAAAAACTTTGTTAAAGTATATTGGGGGTTTGCACAGTTAACTTAGACATACTATTCTCATGTTCAATCCCACAAACTTAGATGAGGTTTGTGTTCACGGCACACATTTAGAAGCAAGAGGGAAACAAAGTGTAGATGAGAAAAGTGATAGTTTCCTTGAGTATGAGGGTAAAGGAAAGGGAAAGTTTAATGGAAGAGGAAGGAGAAATAGCTCAATCAAAAAATAGAAAGAGAAACTCACATGTAAACATTTTTCAAAGAATGGCCATGATGAATACCATTGTTGGTAACTTCATCCAGAGTTGAAGCTAAAAAAACTGAAAGACAAAGAGAAGGGGAAAATTATTGCAATCATTGAACATGACTTAAGTTCTGATTCAAGAGATGAAACCAAGATTACAACAATGGGTTTGAAAGGTAAGAACATATAAAGCACTAGTTCTTCAACTTGTTCCAATGTAACTCAAGATGAAGATACAAGAATTGAACTCTTTCATATTAGAGTCGTTTCTAAACATACCAAGATAGACACACTATTTGATAGTGGTTCTCAAGCTAATTTGATTTCCGAATACTTAGTTAAGGAGCTAAACCTTGAAATTGTTATACATCCAAGACTTTATCCTTTAGGGTGGATATTCAAGAATGCAAACTTGCAGGTAACAAGGAAGTGGATTCTAAGGTTTGCAATCGAGTCAAAATTTCTTGAGAAAGTTGAACTTGATGTAGTGTCGCTTGAGATTTCAAGTATTGTTTTAGGAGGTCCTTATATTTATGATAGGAAAGCAATATTTCATCACCATGAGAAAATTATCACTTGTTTAAGGATGGAATTGAGTACATATTTAGAGCGCATAAGAAGAAGATAAGTCTGTCTCTTATACATGCAGGAGAAATGAAGAGAATAGTGAATGCAAGTCAAAATTTGATTTTGTTAATGATCAAGCATAGATATATTTCGAATAAGAACTTTCAAAAAGATGCATCGAATGAACAAGTTGATTTCATTGAAGTTTCTTATGCTTGTAATACGATGTTTCAGGACTCTATCAAATTTCCTTTGAAAGGAGGTAAAAAATATGTGAAATATTTGCAGCAGTCAACATCAGTGTTGAGTAGTGTTGGAAACAAGATGCCAGTGAAAGAGAGAAAAGGTCAAAGAGAAAGCGCCTAATAAATTTTACAAAGAAGGCATAGGTTCCACAAGTGCTTTTTTTCTTTTTTCCAAAGGGTACATTCAAATGGAAAACATACTTGGTAAAAATTTGACCCAAGTATAAAGCAAGATCAACTAAGAATCGACATGATGAGAGTGTTCGAGGTGAGACAGTTTTCAGGTTTCCTTTGATTGACGATCGAGGTAGGAACAATTTTTTTTCTCCAAGGAAATATTGTTACTCTGCAAATTTATGGAAATTGCAGCATGACAGTGTCTACAACAGCAAGAGAGGGTGTCCAGAGTCAAGGAAAAATATTAGTTTTTGTGAGAATATCAAATTGATGAAAATGGAAAAATTTGAGTGGATTGAGACTAGAAGGGTGAGGGAACTGTACCCTCATCCACATGTTTAGTAATAAAAGAGATTTTGGGGTCCAAAAGGCTTCTAGTGGGGAGGAATGATCAAGTGCTTAGAGTTAAGCTCAAAAATTGAAGTGCTCAGAATCAATCGAAACATGAACGATCGCGAAGTGCTTGTCTCTAGGAATCTGACACAATTTGTTTCATAAAAAACCGACTTTGTGTGAGGAAGATAGAGCTTGATGTTCGTTTTCCTAAACGACTAAAAATTTTGCAGAAAGGACAAAATGGTGACATGGCATCTTAGTCATCAAAAAAGAATATTCTATGAATATTCATTAATTTCTCCCAATGACACTATTCCAAGTGTCACTTCGTGGTTGGTGGCTGAGTGGGTCATTTTTTGCGTTTTTATTGGTTTTGGAATGAACCAATGGCATGAGGACACGTGGCTAGCTTGAAGGCCGCCACGTGCCCCCTTCCAAAGTATGAATTCCAACTATTTTCAAAGGTTGAAATATTATACAACGGTCTAATTCTATTTATATGTAACGGTGCAAAATTTTATACATAGAATAGGTAGAGGTCAGGGCTCAACCCCGCGACTTCCCCCACACAACGTGTCATCGTTACCACTAGACCACTACGATGGTTCTTAACTACTAAGGTCACGACATGTATTTTTTTCCATATCATTTAACCAGTGGGTGGAGGAGGGTGCCAGCCCCCTCATACATATGACCTGGATGCTATAAACACAGGGCGGAGGCTCTAAACTTAAGAGCGCATCAACCACTAAACTAGGGTTATTTAGCCCTTAAACATGTTTTATTATGTGCTAATTCGAATTTGGGCTAAACACGTGTTTAGCGCTAAACACCAATTATCAATTAATTAACTCATACTTATCTGCCAATTAAACCATAATTATCTTGGTGGAGAAGATGGTGGAGTCTTCCAAGTTCGGTGCTAACTCCAAAACTAGCAGAGTTAGCTCGAGTTGCTCCAATTTTAGTGGAGATTTCCTAGCTGGATAAACTGTTTCTGCCATAAATTTTGCAAAATTCGACCAAATTAGGCTCAATAAGAGTCTATCCTAGATGATTTGGAAATTATGAGCATGTTGGAGTAGGTTTCAGGAGCAATATAGGAATGTAAAAAACACTTTTTTCCATTTTGATCTAATACAGAGGCCCAAGCCATGGAAATTAGACCAAGGAGATGTAGCCCAGGAGGGGTGAACTCCTTCATCAAAACACTGTGTTAATGGATCATTTGATGGTTTTCTATACATTTTATTGTTGTTGTTTAGTACTTCATTTTAATGTTAAAATTCTCATTAATTTAACATAAAGCTTGACACAATTACCTGTTTAGCACTCACAAACACCATAAGGAAACCTATGCACATGAAGAATGATCAACAATTGTTTATAAATATGAAGATGAAATTAGCACATCAAAACGAACATTTAGATTCATATCACCCGAGATCATTTAGAAAAACCAAAATAAATACAACATCACGACAAAGTGGCAAGGCCTTGCACCAAACATGGAAAAAATTACAAATCAAGTGCAAACAACTCATAAAAGACAAAAATACAAGAATAAAAACAACCACCATGACTCAACCCCATGGTTTCCAATACTCCCAAAGGAAGCTCAACCCAAGCCTTCTTCAATATTTCATGGTCGTCTCTTGCCATGCAATCCCTTGCATCATACTACGATAACCACATAATTTTCAGTGCATAACAAATATAACACTATACCATTTATCTTACCTTGTCGTGCTAAACACACTGACCTATAACTGAACACACATGTCAGCCATATGTACCAAAGATCAAGACAACATATGTATCAATTTGAAATCAACTTTTACAAAGACTAACAAACATGCAATAATCAAATGATAGTCAAAATCATAATACTGCAACTATCACCTACTTATACTCAATTCCATAACATCTATCCCAACACATATGTGTTAGTACAACCATCTTAAAACAAGATCATTTCTTCGTGCAGTCTTATAAACACATACTCATATCATGCGATTAGTCAAACATTCAAACAAACTATAAATGTACCATGTTAGATAAATCAACTAGATGACATAATGGACACCAAACACTCAACACCAGATAGATGACATAATCCAACAATCAAGCATTAAGTACACGACATAAGCAAACTCATACCTTAATGTATCTCAGAAGAGCCTATATTGTCTATAAAATCAATATAGATTAGCTCTATATGACTTCACAACACATCACCTCAAACAAAAAGATGATCATGATATTCATAACAGTAACTAACTAACATGTTCACATCATATACTCATAAACAAATGTCCTTCATGCATAAAAATCACATATGAATAGTCAACCTAGATTAGTATGACATAATATCACAAATAAGTTTACTCATACATGAATTTCATAATCCTAACCATCTTCCTAGGCCTATCCAATTTAGCATGATACATATAACAACAAGATATTAATGCTATAAGCCTAATCATCAAGTTAACTAGCATGCTCATCAACAACATACAACATAAGCATCGGGCTAGCTACTACTTAACATATAACATATTCATCAACAACATATAACATAATGATCAACCAATACCATGCCTAACTAACCAACACATATATATATGATCACATGATCTGAATGAGAATATAAGTGTTTGTTTTTCTAAGATCCAATTCAGAATATAAATAAAGTTCTTGAGAATTATAAGGTAAATTGCAAGTTTTTCATGAGTTTTTATGTGGTTTTATGTGAATTTCTTGAGAAAATTAACATAAAAAAAATATCGAACAATAGCATCTAACAAACATGAACATCACCATAATCAGTAACACAACAACACATGATGTAGGAGTTCACTCTGCCTAGGATATGTCTCCTTGGCCGAGCTTCCAATGGCTTGGCCCTCTTCTATTATGCTCAAAAGTGTGATTACATATGTTTACAATGCTCAAACATCTCTGAAACATATTCCATCTACTCCAGAATGCCCAAAAATGCATGTGTAGCCTCTTTCTTCATCGAATTTGGTCAAAAACTGAGTAAGTTATGACTTCCCTAGTTTTTTGCACTATTTGCTCCACATTTTCCACAAAATCCGGCACCATCCTACAAATCCGCCCAGAATTTAGCTAAATGAGCCCCAATTTTCCCAAAAACCAGGAGAAATTGTCGCCGCGCAAATTTTCCCAATAAGGCCTTAATGTCGAATTTTTAACCATATCATAAGGTTAATAAAACATTTTTTTATATAAAAAATAACGCCGCGGTTTTTGTGCCAACCGTCGGCATTAACCCTTAGTGTGGACACATGAAAAGTTGGAATTTATTGCTAATGGTTAATGTTTAATGACCATTAGAGGGGGTGCTAACCTCCCTCCCATGGTCCTGCCTTCGGCATTGACCAGGGTTGGGGCTAGACCCCGACCCCCTCCCCCCATTGCACAATACACATGACATTAAAACAAAGTGACATACACTATATATAAAGGAACAAAGGCATGTTTTAGTGGTAAAGACATGGTGCTCGAACTTGGAGGTTGTGGGTTCGACCTCCACCCGATCTGCTCGGACTTCAACATAATTTTGGTGGCTCTCGGGCTGCCACATGGCAGCCCTTGGTTGGGCCACATAGTAGCCCGTGGTTGGCCACCAAATCAACCAATTAAAATGCACCATTTCAAACAATAAGAAAGTGTCACTTGGCATGATATCATTTTTTGAAGAAAACCATTGACCAAGTCAGCTTGCAAAGTCACCCTTCCATGTAGGAATGCCTAGTCAGTAGTACGGACTGTTGACCGAGTTGTCCTGCATTTTTTTTTTAATTTACTTGTTTCACAAAGTGGACATAACACGTTTCTGGGAGCATATGGTGTCGGTTTTCCGTGAAACACATTGCACCCTAGTTATAACGATGATATATACATGGTCATTCAGGTTCCATGCCATTCCAACAAATTTCATTTTTGAGCATAATTTTGAGCACCTAATCACTCCTCCCCACTGGAAGCTTTTGGACCCCAAAATATCACTTTCAGTTGTTCAGAAGATGAGGGTACAATTCCCTCACCTTTCCAATCTTGATCCATTTGGCCTTAGAAGTATTTATTCCTTTGATCCCCACACAAAGGTATTTTACACTCCCTCATTTTTATGTCCTTGTTCTTTTGTCAAGAATGGTGTCTTTCTAAAGCTCATCAAGATATTTAGGAGAAAAGACTTCAATAGAAGGAATTTTAACATGTTCTCCTTGATCTTCAATCAAAGGAGGCTTATACAATCTCAAGCTCTCAACATTAACAACAGAGTAAATTTACATGTATGAAGGAAAATCTAACTTGAAGGCATTGTCAGCAATCTTTTCCAAAATTATGAGAGGACCATAATGGAATGGTTTCAGTTTTTTACCTTCCCCTTGAAGCCTCTCTTTGTTAATGTGAATCAAAAATTCTTCACCAACTTGGAACTTGTGATCTACATGATGATTTTCGTGCCTTGCTTTGTACTTTCTTTGGCTCTTCTCAAGCTGATCTTGAACTATTTGATGTATCAATTGGATTTTCTCTATGAAATTCTTGTCTTTGTCTATGTCTCTATGTCCACCATAACAACATCCTTCCCAAAAATGAAATCAAATGGAAATTCAGGCAAGTATCCAAGACATGCCTCAAATGGTGATGTTTGTGTAGAGGAGTGTTTTGCACAGTTGCAAGATTGTTGAATGTAGTGCAAGTTTTCATCCCACAACTTAAGATGCTTCTTACAATATCCTCAAAGAATATGTATGACTGTTCGATTGACCAGCTCAGTTTGACCATATTTTTGTGGATGAAAGGTTGTACTCTTGTTCAACTTCGTATCCATCAAGTCCCACAAACTTGACCAACAATTCCCAACAAATTGAGAATCTCGATCACTAACAATGTATGTGGGCAATCCAAAGTGAACCCAAACATGCTGAAAGAATAAGTGAGTTGTTTGTTCAACTGTGATTTTCTTTTTACATGGCATTAATATACACATCTTGCTGAACCTATCCACAACTACATACAAATAATCATGACCTCTTTTTGACAAAGCAGTACCTCCTACAAAATCCATAGAAACACTCTCCCATGGACGTGAAGGTACTGGAAGTGGTGTGTACAATCCTAACTTCCTATTGCTAGGTTTACTGACTGCACATAATAATTTTTTTTTAATGAGACATGACACACTTTCAAGCATATGAGGCCAATAACAATACCTCTGAAGATGTGCCATTGTTTTTCTTACACCGAAATGTCCAGCAATAAGATAAGTGCGTGCTTCCCTTATGACATTCACTCTCTCCCCCTATGGAATACAAAGCTTACCCAAATGATACAAAAAGTTATTATGTACATGGTAATCCAATTCCTCTACTTGGTTGCCTTGACTCAAGTTTGCATAAACATCTTGAAAGTCATTAGCAAATGCATATTTCTCAACATAACTTTCATGGAAAACATAATTATTCTTGAGTAAAGTAGTTGCACTAACAATAGACCTAGAAAGCTTATCAACAACCTTGTTTTAAATACCTTTCTTATACATGATGACCAAGTGGAATTTTTGTAAGAAACCCATCTATCGAAAGTGCCTTGATTGTCGCAACTTAGTTTGCGATTGGAAATATTACAATGGTTGGTGGTTTGTGTGTATGATGGTTTCCTTTCCCGTCAAGTAGTGTTTCTACTTTTTCACACTTTGAACCAACACATAAATCTCATTGTCATAAGTAGGATAGTTAATCATTGCACCATTGAAATTTTCTGAATGAAATGAAATGGGATTACCATGTTGCATAAGAATTGTGCCCATGGCATAGTTTCTTGCATCAGTTTCAATCTCAAAGGGATGTCTCGAGTATGGTAGTGCAACTAATGGGGCTGAACTGATCTTCTATTTCAAAGCATTGAATGTTTTTGTTGATTTCCTCCCCACTGGAAGATCTTTTTCACACTAGTCAATGCATGTAAAGGAGTTGCGATAGAAGAAAAATTAGCAATAAACTTCCTCCAATATTGGGTTTCTCCCAAACAAAATTCTTACCTTAGTGACTATCTTGGGTGTTGGCCAATTCACAATGACCTCAACCTTATAGGGGTCTATCCTCAACTCACCTCCTCCAACAATATACCCCATGTACACCAAAGAAGTTTTACCAAACTCACATTTTGACATCTTCAAAAAAAAGTGTTCTTTCCTTAAGACATTAAGTACTTTTCTTACATGCATGACATGTTCATCAAGTGATTTACTAAAAATTAAGATATCATCTAACTAGACATGACAAACTCATCAAGAAATGGCCTCAAAACATCATTCATCACACACATAAAGGTAGCAGGAGAATTACATAAACCAAAAGGCATAACAAGACATTCAAACAAACCTTTCTTTGTTTTGAATGCCAACTTCCGAATGTCACCTTCAGCAATTATAATTTGATGGTAGCCACTCCTTAATTCCAACTTAGTAAAATACTTTGCATATTTCAATTGATCAAGTAAATCATCTATTCTATGAAGTGGATAACGGTTCTTTACCATAACTTTGTTCAATGCACGAAAATATACACACATGTGCCATGTTCCATCCTTCTTTGGCACCAACACAATAGGTGACCTGCATGGAGAAGTACTTGGTCGGATGATCCCTTTGTCCAACAACTCTTGACTTTTCTTTGTGATTTCAACACTCTCCATCACCAACATACTATACATGCCAATGTTAGGAAGAGGACAAACTTGCTGCAACTGTATTTCATGTTGGATTCCCCTCTTGGGAGGAAATCCCTTTGGCTCCTAAAAAATCTCATTATTTTGATTAACCACTTCAATAAAATCAAATTTCAACTTTGGATAAAAACCTTGAAATGTTTCATAATCAACATCATTCTTTGGTTTAATAATAAGAAGCACAAAATTCTTGGTTGAATTCACTAGTATTTTCATTTGCCCTGCATTAACTAATGAAAGATTTAGTTTCTTGCGATGAGCTCTCACAATATACTCCACACCATTTTTGAAGAAGTGGTACTTTTTTTCATGGCGATAGAAGATTGATTTTATATCATAGAGGTAAGGAATTCCTAAAAAAATTCCTGAAATATCAAGCGATACAAAATCTAATTCAACTTCGTCAATGAAGTTTGTTGTGATTGCAAACCGAAGAATGCACTTCCTTGTAACTTGAAAATTTGTGTTTTTTCATAGCCAACCCAATGGATATGGTTTGTGATGAGGAATGGTTTCAAGACTAATTTTATTGACTAAGTATTCATATATCAAATTGGCTTGAGACCAACTATCAAATATTGTGTTGATTTTTGTATGTTTTGAAATAACCCTCACATGAAATAATTCAATCCTTGTTCCTTCATTTGGAGTACTAGTGTGACAGATTTATGAACTAGTGCTAGGAATGAATTCTTTTCCTTTCATACAGATGGCTGTAATTTTAGTTTCATCACCTGAGTCAGATCCCAAATCCTGTTGAGTGGTTGCAGTTGTTTTTTGTTCTCCCTTGTTATTGAATTTCTTGGGCCTCATCTTTGGATGAAGCTTCCAACAATGGTCTTTGTCGTGACCCTCTTTGAAACAATGTTTGCATGTCAATTCTCTCCTTCCTTTTTAAAAAATTCATTTTTCTTTCCCTTTCCTTTGAAACCCTTTCCTTTCTCTCTGCCCTTAAATGGCTTCTTTTTACCCTCTTCTCGAATGTTTTTCCCTCTTACCTCAAGGTGAGTGGCTTGCATACAAACCTCATCTAGAATAGTGGGATTGAACATAATGATATTATGCCTTAGGTATCTATGAAAATCCCCTATATAATTGAGGAACGTATCTTGTGAATGCAAATCAACAGCTAACATAAGAGCTCTTTTTCTAAATTATTGGGTGTAATCTTGCACACTTTGACCTTTAAGTTGTCTAAAGTTATGCCAACTCATGATGGATTTTTGCATATATGCTAGAGGGTAAAATTTTATTTTAATTGCACCAATGAAATTAGACAAGAGAGTGAGATCTTACCATGTTTTTTAATCTCATCTTGTGTCTTGACTGCCCACCATATTAGTGCTACACCCTCCAGTCTCAAGGAAGCTACTTGAATCTTTGTATCATCATCTTGAAGGTTTTGAATTCTGTAGTAGACCTCCAACTGGAAAACCAAATTTCCAAGCTTCTTTTCATTCACTTCACCATTATACATAGGCAGCTCAAATTTAATATCAATTTTTAACAAGGGTTGTTTACCAATTCCTTTTTAGGTAAGTTGATGAGTATGAGTAAGGGTTGCATTAGTGGAAGAGGATGAAGATGAAGGTGAGGATGATGGTGGAGTAGATGATGGCTTATAACCATTTCCATTACCTCCTCCTCCTGGAGAACCCTCTCTTCTTGGATGCCCAGAGCTTTCACCCTGCAACCTTGTGTTCCTCTCTTCATAGAGGACTTTCACCAAATCTGTCATGTCAAAGAAATCCTTCCTAAAATAATTCTCATCCTCTATCATTTTATCATTTCCTCTTTCATGAGACATGCTTAGATAAGCCTCAAGTGCAACAGGAGGTGAATCTTGTGGTGGAAATCATGGCAATTGTGCCCTCCTTCTCCTTGCTCCAACTAGAGAACCTGCACCCACAAGATTTCCTTCTCCTCTCTTGAGCTTCAACCTTGTAAGCATTTAAACACTTGCAAAATAGTTAAATCCTCCTTGCACAAGTAAACCTAGTGTTATGGTACCAACTTGATCTGAATGGGAATATTAGTGTTTTTTGTGCTAGGCTCCAATTCAGAATATAAACAAAGTGCTTGAGAGTTATGAGGTAAATTGAAAAATTTTCATGAGTTTTTATGTGTTTTTATGTGAATTTATTGAGAAAATTAACATTAAAAAACACTGAACAACAACATCTAACAGACATGAACATTACCATAAATAGTAACACAACATCACATGATGAAGGAGTAAACCCCGCCTGGGCTACGCCTCCTTGGTCCACCTTCCAATGGTTTGGCCCTCTTCTATTATGCTCAAAAGTGTGATTACATATGTTTACAATGCTCAAACAACTTTGAAACATGTCCCATCAGCTCGAGAATGCCCAAAAATTCTTATGTAACCTCTTTATACATCAATTTTGGTCAAAAACTAAGTTACGACTTCCCCAAGTTTTTGCACTATTCGCTCCACATTTTCCACAAAATTTGTCACCATCATACAAATTCATCCGAAATTCAGCTAAATAAGCACCAATTTTCCAAAAAAATAGGTGAAATTGTCACCACACTAATTTTACCAATAAGGCCTTAATGTTGATTTTCTAACCATATCATAAGGTTAGTAAAACATTTTTTTATATAAAAAATAACGTCGCGGTTTTTGTGCCAACCGTCAGCGTTAACCCTTAGTCTTGACACATGGCGGGTTGGAATTTATTGCTAACGGTTACTAGTTAATGACCATTGGGTGGGTTCACAGGGCTAGCATCCTGCCCATGGTCCCGCCTCAGGTGGTGACCAGGGCTAGGGCTAGACCCCGACCCCCTCCCCTACATTGCATAATACACATGACATTAAAACAATGTGGCATACATTATATAACTAGGAACAAAGGCATGGTGTAGTGGTAAAGACTTGGTTCTCGGACTTGGAGATCGTAGATTCGACCCCCGCCCGCTTTGCTCAAACTTCAACATAATTTTGGTATCCCTCGGGCTGCCACATGGCACCCTGTGGTTGGCCACCAAATCAACCAATTAAAACACACCATTTCAAATCAATAACAAAGTTCCACTTGGAACGTTCCCATTCGCCGATGAAAACCATTAACCAAGTCAACTAACACATCCAAACTACCACATAGGCATGCCCAGTCAACTGTACGGACTGCTGACTGCGTTGTCCTACATTTAAAAAAAAGATTGCTTGTTTGACAAAGTGGACATAACGCGTTTCTGGGAGCATATGGTGTCAATTTTTCGTGAAATGAGTTGTCAGATTCAAAACGACGAGATATACACGGTCATTCAGGTTCCACACCATTCTGAAAATTTTCACTTTTTAGCATAATTATGAGCACCTGATCATCACACTATTCAGCTAAATTCTATCATAACTTCAATAGAATGAGAGGCATACACATAACCGTAATGCATATGAAAACACTCATCAACTAGAATTTATAACATATGTAACCATAATAATAGAATGAAAAACATATAAATAACCATAATGCTTACAACAACCATGAATAACATACCTGCATGCCAAACATGCACACTTGTATGACAATTTTCTCTTACCCCAGAATCCATTGTTGCATCATCACTTTAATGATATGCATATCCTACTCTATCTCGGCCAAATCATTAGCATCATAACATACCAATATCATCATGATGACCTAATTGCATACAATGACCTTATGAAGAACAACCTCAATCAAACCAATGCAAACTTGACCATATGACCCCACCCAACGTGTATAGCCAATCATGAACAATCGATGCATGTTTAACATATGACATCATAGAAGAAATAATACACGGATAACACTGAAGCATGACCAATATGTAACCCTAGAATAAGCAAGCAATTCATATACAATATGTAACGATATGTAAGAAAGCGTGCACAAACTGTAACATTTCAAAATTTTCCTACAATAAATTGGAATATTAATTTTTGTTCATTTCACCTAGGAGGAGAATAAATGGGTAAGGAGGCCCATGCATAATGGAAATCTTAATAAAATCCCTCTTAGTATGAAAGGGGATCATCATTGGAGCTAGTTTTCACACCCTCATGTGTGAACAGGGTCATTTGCAAGTGGACAAGGTCAAGTTTGACCAAGTTAACAACGATGGGATAAGAGGTGGAGAACACTTAGAGAAACAACGCAGTATGAATGGGAAGAGGGTTATTTGGTGGAGGAAACCCTAGAGGGAGTGGGACCCATGGAGAGGGGGCCTTCACTTGTTTAAAAGGAGGGCAAGGCAACCATTGTTTCTCATGTTTTGTTTTATTGATTTTATGGTCTATTCATACTTTCAGCAATCTCTAGCTGTTTAGCTGAGTTGCAGTGCTGCTTAGCACGAGGGATTCATATTTAGGATTTCTTATCCTTATAGAGAGACCTCTTGAGGGATTGCACTGATTTTCCTCACATCCAGGCTTGAGGCCAAGCATCCTCCTCCAAGACAGTGTTATTTCTACAGCATAATAATGTTGTGTTGCAGGGTGTTGCAGTGAGGGTTCACTACACCACGTCCATCAGCTATTTTTCAGAGGAGGAGTCTCTCTTTCCTTTGAGATATCAGTTTGGAGGCATTCAGAGCTTATTTCAGACTATGACATCAGGCCAACTCATTCCCTTGCCCCTACAATACAGTTCCATCCAGTGAATGCGTTATTTTTAGTGAAGCATTTGCAGTGGGGCTCTTGCAGATTGTTGGAGGGTGAGATCTTTGGTGAGGGGATCAGCCTTTCACTTGAAAGATCCATTGGAGGAGGCATATTTATTTTGGGAATCACCTACAGCCATCTCCATCTAGTTCTATTTCCTGAGTTGCAGCTGCTACCCAACAACTCCGACATTTTGCAGATTTTGTATTTTATAGCCAATCCTTCCAGGATTGATAGGAGGTAGCCTTTGGGAGCTGAGGTCTTCACTCCCAATGTTGTATGGGCCATGTATTTGTATATCCATGTATTTGACATATGTTAGCATGCAGTTTCTCTTATAAAACTGCGCAGTCATAGCTGGTCACATTTGTGTAGCAGTGGTTTTATCATGATTTATGTACTTGTCTCTTGAGGCTGAGCATTGCCTATCTTGAGTAACATTTTCCTCAAGATCTTGTATTCATTTGTTGCTGCTATTATTTAATAATATGGATATGGATTTCTCTCACATTTATATGAGTTGAGTGTCACTGCTACTCCATTTTTGTGTTTGCATATTGCTGGATCTCTAACTTTTAGAATATCTTAAGATATTCTCATTGTTGTAGATTTTCCCTAATTTGGGATATTAAAGTGGCATCAAAGCATAATCTTGGCTTAGCCTGTGGATCTCAGCCATTATGCTATCAAGAGAAGGAAAGATGAATACTCCATTTTGTGGAGAGAAAAATGGAGATAAGCTTACAAAGCTTCTTCCAAGATCTGTACAGAGCATTCATGAAGAATTCGAGAAGATAAGGAGGGAGATATGTACAGGATCTCCAAGAGGGTTTGAAACTAAGTCAAACTCTAGATTTTCTTATAGAGAGTGTGAGCATGCATCCACACCCTGTGATGTACAACGCAGTCACATGGCCAATTTTTCCATAAGAGAAGAAGAAGAAGAAGGAATGCCAAAGAAGGGAACTCTTAGTAGTTTCTTGCATGAGTATGAGTCTCAAACTCAGAAGTTTAGAGCTCATGTCACTTTCCCAAAGTTTTGCAAGGTCAAGGTGAGGAGGAACAAGCATAATAATATGGATAGTTTCTTCTAGTTTTCTTTGATGGTTCCCCTACTTGTTCAGCCAGGGCTTGGGTGGAAGAGCTAGACACCTCCCTGCAGCAGCATCAGATTTCCAAAGATGAAGCCCTCAAAGTAGCAGCGCTGCACTTTGGAGTTAAGGTCCATGCATGGTGGTTATTTGAGTCCTTTACTTTAAAGAATGCAAATAATTCTTCCTATGCAAGGTTCATTAAAACTTTTATGGAAATATTTGGTAGGAAGAATTCTGAAACACATGTGGAGGAAACAAACACATCTAAACAAACAAAACCCTTGCATGTGATGGAGAAAACCCTAGAATCAGAATCACTTCAGATAACCATAGAGGAGGTTGATATCTTGCATAATAATTTGTTGGAGGAAAGACCTTCATCTTGTATTTTTGCACAAGGAGGCAAAGAGATCCCTTTTCCATAAGAGGATCCAATCATTGGAGGGTTTCCCACTCATGTTGAGAAGGCTAAGGGCAACAACGTTGTAATTTTTAGAGTTGATATAGCACCTCATGCAGAGGGAGGAGGAGCTCTTGCTCCAACTAGAGGGATTCTTGCATCTTTGCAAGGAAGTCCCCAGGATCTCATACATGGAGGTCCAAGCACAATCAATGAGCAGCATGATTGTGTAGCATTGCAGATGGAAGGAAGAGAAAGGGAGGAAGAGCAGCATCATGTGATGAGAGGCACACACCCTTATCTATTTCAGAGAGCTAGTGCAAAGAGGATGCAGACTGTATTGCACTGTGAGAACAAGGGCAAGGTTGCCCAACCATATGTACAGTCCACTCTTGACATTGATGTCTCACTTCATAGAGGCATTCCACCAGGGAGGCCACCAGATTTATCATTGATGAAAGACATCTTGTCTTTGGATTCACCACTCTTGGATTTTGGAGAGGTGAAGAGTTTGGAGGAGAAATTTGGCATGGGGGATGTCAAAGTAGCAGGCAGCAACATGAAGAGAGCTTCACTTGCCAGATCACCAGCGCTGTCTCTTAGGATGATTGATCCTTACTGTAGATCTCAGATCTTAGTAGAGTACTCCAAGGATCTTGGTGCATGCATGGTTCTCGATGACCCGGATGGAGATGATGAGTGTATGGTGGATGATATGGTCATATATTCACATGGCAGAGTCTTCTTGACTAGATATTCTAGTCTCAAGGAGAAGCTGTTGCATGCAGCACATGAGGACTTCTTTTCCATGCATTTTGATGCATATCTTGCCTTGGCAAAGGAGTTCATTTGGGAGGGCATTCAGCAAGACATATTTCAGCATATGGAGAGATGCAGAGCCTGGATGATGATGGAGAGGATGTCACAGCCACCTTCCTACTGATTGGGAGTAAGGGAGCACCTTCAGTTGATCCATTTCAGCTCATGTCTTCAAGTACATAATGGAGAATGTACAATTCCACCTTATGTTTTGTACTTCTTGTCTTTTTATGAGAAGCCTATTGTACCAAGGGGGATTATTCCTTCTTGCATATTTTATAATGATGTATTTGAAGCCATTTGTAGCATTGAGATTGGCTATCTCATTGGTGGTTTGTGGGGAAAGTCACATGACTTTTGGTGTGCACCGTTGACACCCTTTTGTACTCTCATGCTTATATATTGTAAAATGATTGTGGCAGAAAACAAGTGGCTGGAAAAGCACTTGTTTTTGTTTTTTTTGATGTAGGCAAGGGATGCACTGCACTGGTTCCTTGGGTGGGACCTTGGTCCACTTTCCGGTTGTCATGTGACAACTTGTTTCTATTGGTTTTTGCTCCCATGTATTGCTAGTATCTCTATGTTCATGGGAAGCTTTGATTGGAGGGTGGGCTTGAGACTGAAGATGCCCATTGGGAGCATGATTCTCCCTACTATACATGTTGTACATTTCAGGAGGAACCATGGGCCAACCATGAATGCCACATTACATTTATTTTCTTCTTGTGGGAGGGACCCCTTGAAGAACTTGAGGAGGCACTCCATGGATCATGAGAAGATGGAGGAGTTAGCACAATCAACTCTTCTCCCTTTGAGGATGAGGGGAGACTCATCTATGAGCCACTCCATTTATATGATAAAAACATATGATAAGAGTATTTTTGACTTGCATAGTGATTTTTCTATATATATATGCATCTCTTAACCATATATATGCAGGGATTTTCTCAAAGGAGGGATATTCTTCCTTCTAGATTTGGTGGTCTACATAAGGCCATTATGGATGATCACTCCTATGAAGACAGACAAGATTTACTTGCGTAGAATATTGTTACACAGCATCATATTTCACTCTTCCTACCATTCCCCGTCCCGCACAATGGAGGACCCATTTTGTGACCTGTGAACATTGTCATGCCTTGAAAGCATCATCAAAGCATTCCTCTAAGCATGAGCTTCAATTGCCCTAAAGACATCTCCTTGCAAAAAATCATGAAAACATCTCCTTTTGCATTGGCGCGGGCAGACAGTTCATCACTCGCGCCAATGGGGAAAATCCTACAAAGAGGCCGCGCCAACTGGCGCTCTGTCCCAGAGCAGTAGTCGCACCAACCAATTTAAGGAGTGTTTTTTAAATAAAGATGGCGGAAGTTGTGTTTCAACAAACTCAGAAACCATTGCCTATCTTGAGTTGGGAGGTTTGGCTGCGGGAGTTCTATGGAAGGGAAGTGGTTTTGCCACCTCCCATGGAACCTTCCTTGTTGATAGGGCCAATCCCACAATAATAGGGATCCCAACTCCCTCCTTCCCCATATATAAAAGCCTGCTCAATTTCATGGCAAGCTAGTCTTGAAGTGCCTAAGCTTTGAATCTCCAAATTCCCAAGAGCCTTTGTGCTGTAAGAGCCCTCTTTCTTCCCTTAAGGCCGACTCAAGTAAGGAGACTATCGTCCAGAGACTCTGGAGAGGTTTTCCCTTTCCCTGGCGAGCTTTGTGAGACGTGAACGACCGGAGACCCATCCGAAGGAGACCACGACGTCAGAACATTGGTTGTAATCTCTTTCGATTTCTATTTAATGAATGATTACGATTATGGTTCCACTCGGTTTTCGATTATGTTAATATATGAGTAGTATCCTTTCTGACTGATATTTAGTTGCGTATGCCGGATTTTTTGCTTGTATCTGTTTGTTTCTTGCACGTGCAGGTATCCATCCGCGGAGATCGTGGAGGATCGTGATCTGCCGAGGCTGAGGAACGGGAACGCTCTCTTCTTCAGATCGTAGCATTGGATTCCAGGTAGGCCTCCATCTTTGGTCTTTTCATTTCGTAACTAGGAACTTGCGTTGTAACATTTCGTGATTGTTGCTAGACCCCTGCTGGGCTAGTAGGGATCGCCTCTGTCCGCATAGGGGATTTACCTCCTCAACAATTTGGCGACTCCGCTGGGGATCGTCTAGATTTCACTATCTCGTTTATATTGTCTCGTTTTGATTATTTTATGTTTTTCCTTGCTTGATGAGCCTTCTGGGTTGGGTTCTTTTGCTGTTTTTTTTATTCTTGGTTTGCTTAGTACACATTGATCTGCTTCTGGAGTAGTTCTTTTTTTTTTTGGCTGAGAAACTCGACTTACGCGCTTTTTAGCTCGACAGTCGCGCCAATTGGCGCATGTTGCTTTTGTTTAGCCCGCGCCAATTGCTTTCTGGCACTAGTTGCAGCCTTACAGTCGTGCCACTCCTGTAAGGTTTTTGAGTTTCCTCAATTTTGAGCTCTCTGGGTTTGGTCAGTGCTTTTCTTCTTGATTTTCCGACTACCTGAGTGTGTTGGAGTCCTGTTTGACTGGGAATTCACCTCCGTCCTTTGGTTGTTTGCTTTTATCTATCAATTTCACGTTTTGAGCCCTAGGGCATCTAGTGGCTTAGTGTATCGAGCCCTCCTTGGGAGTTTTGGTGTTTCGTTTATCCGGTAGACTTTCTGATTGCTCCTCCACATCCTCTTAGTAGTTGTTCATTGTTTTGTTGCGATTTTTGGGTGATTGTTCATTCCTTCATTCAAATTTCGTTTGGTCTTGCCTTGGGCCTAGATCACACGGTCCATTGGAGCCTTTGAGTCTTTTCTTGGTTTTGAGAGACTTTGGTCGATTTGGGATCTGATTGCTTGTGTTGTTGAGTGAAATTTGTTTGTTTTTCTCTCTCAATATCGTTTCTCAAGTTGTTCCGTTTGTTTTCAGTTTGTTTAGTGCATATTAACTATCAAACGTTGAAAATTACAAAAAAAAATCTCTTTTGTGTTGATTAATTAGTGCAAATTGTAATCTTTTCGATTTTGCTAGTGATTAGTGATTTGAATGAAAAGTTTTCAATTTCATTAGTTGCATTAGAGATCTCATTGTTTGTCTTCTGATCATTTCGTTTGTGTAAAAGCTCTCAACTCTTCTATAACTAGTTTTCATCGAACGAAATGTTGGACTGTGGCATGTAGCTTTGCATTTAAGAGTCTTTTAAGACATTACATACGATAGGGCCTGAAAATTGAAACTTAATTGAAGATCAACTTTAAAATCTATCCAATTAACCTAAGGCAGCATTGAAATCTAACGAAACATATTTAGAGGTCTAGGCTAGAGACGTGTTCCGACGTCTTTAAACCTAGCAGCTGTTGTTCGCCTTTTGGCTTTAGACAGCGCTAGTACGGACTTGTGCTCCCCATACCGTCACGTATATAAAGGGAGACCCCTCTAGGTTTTCAATCCTTTATCCACAAGAAGCCGAGTCTGCCGCCCTATACCCGTGATACACCGAACACAGCATTCGGGGAGACTACCTGCACGTACGGAAAGTCCTTGGTCGATTTCTGTTTCATTATTGAAACCAAGGTGTATATTGCAGTTCATGGATATTTGGTACACCCTTTGTGCCTAGTTTTTCCTGAGCAGTCATTTGGTCTTTTCTGACTCCCTAAACTTGAAAGACCGTCGAGCGCTTTTCCTTTCATGCTTGTATCAAATCTGAAAGAGATAGAGTCATCTTTCTATCGTTTCTCGACTCTTAAAATATGAAACGGTAGAGTTTCTTACTTTTCAATGTGGTAAAAATTAATCACCCACGATTACACGCCCGCTTAGATATTGCTTGTTGACCGTTTGATCGTGTGTCTTAACTCATTTTCAGCCCGTGTGTGTGTTTGCTTCTTTTTCTCTGATCTTTTGCCACAGTGGCGGAACCTTCGGTTTCGTCTACTGGTAGTCCTTACACAGACGATTCTTCAGAGGCTTCCCAATCCTCTATCGAACCACAGCAGCCTGTTGTTTCCGAGTTTCCTGATGGGGGACCGTTCTCGCTGAGCAACCCTTTGGAGGACTAGTTGAGTTCAATTGGCCCTTTTCGGACCCTGTGTCTGAATTGAGATTAGGAGCTGATTTCCTTTCTCTTACCTCAGGTTCGCCTTTTGTTGCTGCTGTATTTCCTCCTAGTCCTCGCCGTCTTTTGCGTGATTTAACGGCAGGATCAACCATGAGTGATTCTGGTGAGGAAATCCCAACGTGTGGTGAAGACTATCAGCTCTTCCCACGAAGATTGTTTGAGGGAGACAACTCTGAGCTGGCTGCCATGTCAACAGCCAGTCCTTCTTTACCACAGGGTTACATATCTCTGGGTCAGATCATTTCCGCTGCAGCCTCTATGGGAATATCATCTCCTGCTTCGAGGCCAGCTGCTACTACACCCGGGGTGTCTCCACAGATGCCCGTCACTTCTGTTCCCGTCCGGCCCACTGTCTGTGTGGCCGCCTCTTCTCCTGTTGTCTCAGCATCTGCTACTAGGGCTGGGCCAACTCCTGAAGATGTTTATCTAGCTACTGCTATACCGGAGAATATCTCTCCGGAGGAGTATCGGTTGTCTTTGCAACAGCCGAACGCCGAGGTTGGACCGTCCTCCCAAGATCCCTACCGATCTTACTTTTCGCACTATGCATAGGATGGTACTCCCGTGTATGCTTTCCCAGGTCAGTATGATGAGCACGGGGAGATTTTGCGTCTACCCGCTCCTGAGGCTTATCTCTATGCTCAAGTTTTACCTTATAACCAGGCTTATAACCCGCAAGGACAGCCTTTCCAAGGCCAACCTGGCTATCTTTATGATCCACCGGGGCAGCACATTCAAGGCTATCTTGTCGGCCAACAAGGGCCATCGTACGGTCCACAAGGACAGTATTATAGCCCTTCTAGTCAACCTGTTCAGCCTCAGCCAGGGTATCAACCGGGACTAGTCTATGGTCCTGGGGGGAAAATCCAGCCTTCTTTACCGATGCAACCGCAGTATCCTGTTGTTTCTAACGTTGCATATCAACCGGGACCATCCTATGGTTCTGCTTCAGGTCAAACCGGTTTCCAGCAAGCACCTGGGCCTGTTCCACCACCGGGCCAACCGGTTCATCCGGTACAACCCAGTGTCCCGCCTCCAGGCCAATCGGCCCATCCGGTGCAACCTGGGGCTCATTTACAACCAGGTCAACCTGCGCAACCGACGCCACCTGTCTATCCGGGTCAGCCTGTTCACTCAGGTCAGCCCTCTCAGTCGGGTCAACCTGTTCATTCAGGGCAGCCCGCTCATTCCATTAACCCTGCATAGCAGCCGGTTCATTCAATGCCGCAGCCAAATCAACAGCTGCGCCCTACTTATCAGGCTCCGCAGGGTTCCACTTTTCAGCAGCCTACTCATCCTCAGGGTGGTTACTATCCTCATGGTCAGTCTCAATCGAACTATAACCACCCTAGAGGCTCTCAGTATTATCCTCCTCCACCCGGTTTTACCTACACTCAACAGCCAAATCCAAACGCTGCTTATACAGGGCCGACGCATAATCAGGGTCCGTACCCTGGTTATCAAGCCCCACACTATGGTTACCAGCATCCAAATCAGTCTGGTTATACGACCTACGCCCCCTACGGTCAGAATCCTGCATGACAGAACCCGTGGGGGCAAGGATATTCACAACCATCGTGGAGTATGGGTACCGGACCTCATCCTGGGCCTGGCATGGCAGTTAATCCTCCATTTCCGTTCCTGGCTACCTTGGAGCGGCTGGATGTTTCAAAGTTGACCAATGATCCGATTTTACATAATCCGTATTGGCCTCCGGTTCCCACCAATATACCAGGTGATTGCCCCAAGTTTGAGGGAAAAGCTGGGGAGGACCCCCAGGCGCATGTGATGACGTATCATCTTTGGTGTTCGTCTAACTCTTGGGTCGACGATTCGATTCGCCTGCGCCTCTTCCAGCGTACTTTAACTGGAGCTGCTGCTAAATGGTACATAGAGTTATCCCATGGCATTTTTCAAGATTTCAACTCTTTAGCCATGGCTTTCCTCACGCATTTCCAGTTACCGGTTCGGTATGAAGCCGGGACGCACCTCCTGACTTCCCTGAAGCAGGATAAAGCCACTCACATCTCAGATCACATTCATGAGTGGCGGCACCGTCGTAGACTGATCAAGTTTCACACACCTGATCAGATATTGACTCACTGGTTCACCACCTCCTTTGTGAATAAAATCGCTCAGGATATTGCGATGGGAGCATGCGTGACAGAGGAACAAGCCATCGCGCGTGCTCAATACCTGGATCTTGTCTATTCTCAGTCCGACACGCTTTATGACATCTTGACTGATGCTCCACGGCCCGGAACCACTAAGGCTCCGCCCACCCCTGCGGTGGATGGTGTCATTGGTTCTGTCTCTCAGAATTCGAAGAAATCTTCGAATGGGAAGTAGAAGGCTAATTCTTCCAACAATACCTCTGCCAATCCCGCCTCATCTGATTCTGGTAAAACCGCGGAGGTGAATGCCGTTCAGGCCAATCCTGCGGACAAATCCTCCAAAGGGAAGAAGAAGGGCAAAGGCAAATCTAAATCTGATGCCCCGAAACCAGAATCTAAGTCTCGTACTGAGGATGGCTCCCAGCGTAAACCGAAGTACCCTTGCCTCATCTGTGAAGGGGACCATTATACTAAGGATTGTCCACGACGATCCAAGGTTAGTCAACTTCTTAAGGGCCCTAAAGGGACTCCGGCTGTTTTAAAAGAGCCATTTCCATCTCAGCAGACCCAGATGGTCGAACAGTCGTCACCATCTGCACCGTTTGGGTCTCAGGTTTTCATGGTGAAGAGTGTTGCACCTATCTCTGTCGCTATGCGGTCGAAGGATTACAACGAATCGCAGCAGGCACCCGGGAAGGAAGTTGCGGATGGGCCGCCTCCCCCACCTGTCTCTGGTCCATTGGAAATCGAGAAGCCTACTCTTGAACCCATTGTGAAGCCACCTCAACATTACAACATTGTTGAGGATTTGGCACAGGCGCCGTCTGCCATGTCTGCGCTAGAAGTTCTTCAAATTTGTCCTTCGCAACGGAAGGCTTTACTGTCTGCAATCGGGGGCATTGATCCCGCCGACTCGAGTCTTCTCACCTTCGATTTGGAGAATTTCACTCCCCGGCTTCCACATCAAATCGCTCTGGTTATTCAAGTCGGGATTAACGGTCTGAACATTCATAGGGCCGTCGTGGATGAGGGTGCATCTACCTGCGTTATGTCCTCCGCCTGCTGGAAGGCCATCGGCTCTCCAGCCCTGTCGTCATCTCCCAATGCCCTTGAGGCATTTGATGGTCGGGAATCTAAACCCCTGGGCGTTCTCGAGAGTCTAGCGATCACATTATAGGGAAAAACTGTCAACGTAGAAGTGGAAGTGGTTGACGCTAAACTCAACTACAATATACTTCTTGGCCGCAGCTGGACCCATGCCATGCTCTGCGTGCCGTCCACCATCTTTCGATTCATTAAGTTCCCTCACGAGGGCAAGATTGTCACAGTGGATCGGTTGTCATTTTTCACCTCTAACTCTGAGAACAACGTGCCATACGTGGATCAAATTCCGAATCCCCCAGACAGTGTAGGACCTGGTCTCTTCAAAGACCCAGTCCTCATGGGTATCTTTCCTGCACCGCCACCGCATACCGCTCAAGTCAACATGTTGTCCAGGTCTGATGACCCCTAGCTCATTCCTACACCTGAGCAGGTATATGAGTTTGGAGAATCCATGCCTTTAACGCCAGTAGAGATCAGCTACTGTGAGATTGTTGCTGCATCGGACCCTCCACCTCCTCAGCATGCTCCTTTGAGCATGGCTCTCGATGTCTACTCTCAATCCCCCTGGCTTGGTCAGGCTGATTCACCTGATCCTCTCAGAGAGACTTTTCCTTCCGATGAGGCTATCATTGAAACTATGTCTCTTGAGGAGCTGCCTTGGGGCGATGGACATCATCGCTCCTCTTTTATGCCTAGCTTGGGGGCAATGACTGACTGTCTAGAGCGTTATGCTACTCAGGTTCCTACCCCTCCTCTTCAAACGCCCATTTTGACGCACGAGGTTTTTTCGGAGGGTAACCTGAGTAACATTACTCAAACTGTTCCAATCAACATCTCCGTTAAACCGGGGATCATTGAGAATATTCACGTGGGTGTGACTTGTTCTCCCGATGAGATTCAAGTCTATACTGAGCTTTTCAAATAATTCAGAGATGTTTTCGCGTGGTCTTACGAGGAAATGCCGGGGATTGATCCCAGTATCGTAGTGCACGAGATTCCAACCTATCCAAGTGCGAAACCCGTGCGCCAACGCTTACGCCCCATGCATCCTCGGAAAGCCGCCGCCATCAAGGCAGAAGTTGAAAAACTTCTGAACGCGGGTTTTATTTATCCCATCCCCCTCACAGAATGGGTGTCTAACATTGTCCCTGTCGATAAAAAGCAGGGTACAATTAGAGTCTGTGTGGATTATCGTGACATCAATCGCGCCTATCCAAAGGATAATTATCCCACTCCGTTTATAGACCAGATCATTGACGAATGTGCTGGGAGTGAGATCTATTCCTTAATGGACGGTTTCTCAGGATATAACCAAATCAATATTGCACCTGAGGATCAACACAAGACCACATTCATCTGTCCGTGGGGTACTTTCGCGTATAAAAAACTCCCGTTCGGCTTAAAGAACGCTGGAGCCACTTTTCAGCGTGCGATGTCCTACGCTTTTCATGACATTCGCCATATCGTTCAGCCTTATCTGGACGACTTGCCGGCCCATTCGGGTAAGCGAGAGGACCATCCTGAGCATCTCCGCCAGATCTTTCTTCGTTGCAGGTGCTACAATATCAGGCTCAATCCTCATAAATGCGTCTTCTGCGTTGATTCTGGCCGTCTTTTAGGATTCATAGTCTCGAAAGACGGAATTCGCCTTGACCCTCTAAAGGTCGAGGCCATCATAAATCTCCCATCACCCTCCTCCCTGTATTAGTTACAGAGTCTGCAAGGGAAAGAAAATTTTCTTCGGCGCTTTATCCCGAATTATGCCGAGGTGGCCAAAGGATTCACTCGTTTGTTGAAGCAGAACGTTCCCTTTCATTGGGACAAAATTGCTCAGGAATCCTTTGAGAAGCTGAAGACGTTGCTTGTCAATGCTCCGTTGCTTCGTCCTCCGGACTACCACCAAGACTTTACTTTGTATCTAGCCGCCACATTTAGCACCATAGCCATGGTCTTGGTGCAGGATGACGATCACGGTGATGAACATGTTGTTTATTACCTGTCTCGAAACCTTCTTGACCCGGAAACGCGTTATGCACATGTCGAGAAGTTGGCCTTAGCAGCAGTACACGTTGTACAACGCTTTCGCCATTACATCCTTTTGCGCACGATAACAGTGGTTTCAGACTGCAACCCTATGACGTATATTATTTCTAGACAATTACTGGGGGGCAAGTACTCCAAATGGATTGTGATCCTGCAGGAGTTTGACTTGGAGTTCACTACTGCTAAGTCAACTAAATCACTGGTCTTCGCGGATTTGATATGTTCTCTCCCTACAGACTCTGCTCCCTCACACTCTGAAGACCATATACCGGACAAAATGCTTTTCCTCATCAGTACTCGTGACCCTTGGTACGGTGACATAATAGTGTATCTTCAGACCTCGACATTTCGGTCTGAGTTGGATAAAGCTGCCCGCCGTCAGATTCGGCACCAGTCCCAGCCCTACCGTATAGTAGGAGATACCTTATACCGCATTGGAGTAGATTCGGTGCTCCGGCGATGCCTAACCTTGGAAGAGGCTAAAAAGGTCCTAAATGACTGCCACAGTGGCGCCTGTGGTGGACATATGTCCGGGTATGCTACTGCCCAGAAGATTCTGCGAGCAGGTTATTTCTGGCCTTCCATATTAAAAGACTGTATCACTGCAGTCCGTAAATGTCATGCATGCCAGATATTTCAGCGCAAGATGCACGCGCCGCCTTTACCATTGCATCCCGTTATTACCGTCGGCCCTTTTGCGAAATGGGGCGTGGATTTTATGACGTGTAACCCTCACTCGGCCGGGGGGCATGCGTATATCATTATCGCCGTCGACTACTTCACCAAGTGGGCCGAGGCGATGCCTACACTAGCTACTGACGGGAAAACGACTGCTCAATTTATATTCAACCATGTTATTGCACGATTCGGGGTTCCTCAAGCCATCGTCATTGATCACGGTACTCATTTCCGAGATTTTATGATGGCGGAGCTAACTTCAACGTTGGGTTTGTGTCACGACAGCTCGACACCATATTACCCTCAAGCGAATGGTCAGGTTGAAGCAGTGAACAAGGTTTTGGTCACTATGCTTCAGCGAACAGTTGGTATTCACAAATCCAATTGGCATCTCCAACTGTTCTCAGCTCTCTGGGCATACCGAACATCTGCAAAGAGTGCAAATGGGTTCACACCATTTCAATTGGTGTATGGCCTGGAAGTAACTCTTCCGGTTGAATGCGAGATTCCTTCGTTAAAATTAGCTGTGGAGCTTCTACCTAATACTTCTGCTGAGGAAGAACATCTTTTGTATCTGGAATGGTTGGATGAAACCCGTCGTCTGGCTGCTTTGGTTATCGAAGCACAAAAGAAGAGGGTCAAAACTCATTTTGATCAATCTGTTTCTCCTCGTTCCTTTATTAAAGGGGACCTCGTCCTCCTGTACGATCAGGCACATGATAAGCTTGGAGCCGGTAAGTTCCGGCCTATGTGGCATGGGCCCTATATAGTAAAACGCGTTTTGAAAAACGGGGCCTACGAGCTTATAGATTATGAAGGAGTTCCGCTGGCGCAGCCCAGAAATGGGTTGTACCTCAAAAAGTACTATGCCTGAAGTGATTTCTTGGTGTGGTGTGTGTACATAGGTGTGTGATTTTCATTTGTGTGCATGTATAGTGTGGTGTGCTTTGTAAACATCTTTTCTGCTGATCGGGTCTTCCTGGTTGTGCAGATGTCTATTCATCCATTTGTTGGTTTCGCGGATGGTGCCTCCCGCAGTACCAGGAATCTGTCTTCAGCAGCCTGGGTAATCTATGATCCTGTTGGTGAGTTGATTGACCTGCAAGGAGTGTGTCTAGGACGTACCACAAACAACATCGTGGAATATAGTGCTGTGTTAGAATTATTAACTGAGGCAGTAAAACTTGGTATCCATGAATTGCTCATGTATCTAGATTCGCAACTTGTAGTGTTACAACTGAACGGACATTATTCGGTAAGGAACCCGTCCATCTTACGTCTGTATCTGCATATTCAATTACTAGAAAGAAATTTTGACTACATTACATATCATCATATACCGAGACATTTGAATACATTAACAGATGCAGTAGCAAATTTGGTATTAGACAGACATTTGCGCAATTTGTAAATCATCATCACATGTAAAGAAAGATCCATCCAGAAATAGATATGCACATATATATAGATATCGAAATGTTTACATAGAGTGTGTCACATAAAATTCAAAATATACATAATCGTCTTAAGTACATTCGGAGACGATATGTCTCTCAAAAAATAGGTGTGGTATAAATCCTAAGAGCTAATCCGCATGGTGCTCATGATAGCATGTGACTGCACGCACTAAGCGTCTCAGGATTCGGTGGATCCGACTTGGAACTCCCACCGTGTGACGTTGGTATGCCATCGGTATGTCTACCAGCCGAGCATAGTCCGGAATCCCTCGGGCAATGCCCTCGAGATTCTGGATCAACTCCTCTCCTCTGGTGCCCTCTCCCTGAGGATCAGGGGCAAGTTGAGTCCTCCGTGAGATTGGAGACATCCCAGCTGGTCTCTCAGGTCCCACATCTGCATACATATATAAAATGTGTTAGGACGAATGTGTATTAACAAAAAAAAAAACATAAAACATAAAATCAAAAACATGAGGTCTTACCCAACTCCTCGTCCCAGTCATCTCCTTCTGGCAGTGGGAGATCTGGGTCTCCGGTGAAGTCAGTTCCTGCATAGGGCCAGTCTTCCACTACAATCAGCTGGCGTCGTAACCACCTAAAGAACTCCGGCCTCCAGGAAATCTGTTGGCTGCCTCCAGCTCTGGGCATTAATGCTGCCCAGCGAGCCATTCTTGGCTCTCGTGGTATCGGATCTGCTACTGAGGCCCCTTGGCCCTGGAAGATTGGTAAGCATTCCAGAATGAACGATACCAGGATGGAACCATAACCAAACTGTTTTAGTTTACCTTGTTTGCATTTTGTGAGCTGCCTTTTCATATTTATTGTTACTGTTGTTGCCCAGTCAAACAGTAAGGGACTCATGCATTCTGAGGCTAGCAGGAGTTGGGCCTTTGTGGCCTCGTGCGGTGCCTGCGACCCTGCAGCCCGCGTGATGGTATGTAGGACAATTATCAATGCCAGATCAGGGATAGTGTGGATATCCACCTTCTTGCTTCCTGATCCCATTTGTGCTCCTCGGCACACTCGTGCCATCACTTCTTCCATCTTCTCGCCAAATGGTCTACTTCCAGTCAAGACAGGGATCGGACCTCTGCGGGACAATCCGGTGATAAAATAAACATCAGAAACCTCCAGCTCTAATACCTGATCTCGTAACCTGAACACCTGTTCATTTTCATCCCAGATACTGATCAAATACTGGAGGAGCTTGGGCTGAGCTCGTAAACAGGGTGTGAGAAAGAACTTTTTCAGCCCACATTTTATGAGGGCATTCATGCAAGCCTCAATTTGGATGGCCTGTTCATCCTCTTCTCCATGCTCTCGTTCTTTCCATTCAATCGCCATTTTGCTTGATTACCTGCATTCATATGGTCATAAACCCTTAGTTAGATCTCTGATAGGCTTCAAATTCCATGCAATTTGGTTTAAATATCGATTTTTTAGGCGAAATTTTAGGTTCGACCGCTGGCGCGGCTGTTTTGTGAATAGTCGCGCCACGTGGCACGAGCCCTTTGTATAAAAGAGCCCATTGGCGCGGGTCCGTGCCCGATACCTGCGCCAATGAGCGCGGCCCTAAAATTTCAAAAGTGGCCACATAGAGCTGATTTACAAGGGAAAACTATTAAAAAATGGATGAAAATGTAGAGCAAAGGAGCGCCTCTTACCTGTAGCAGACGAGAAACTGAATGGTCAACCGGATCTGTCGCAATCGCCGTCAGAAGTTTCTGCTCCAAATGGATCACTGTTGCTTTTTACCAAGGTAAATAGTAAATGTAATTTCATTTTTACCAATTTGGCATATTTATAACTTTTTGACATAAAATGAGTTGTAAAAAGTCATTTTTATCGAATATTTTTATATATTATGTCGAAAATGGGTTTTACGCTTGCTTGGTATGTGCAGCAGCAGGTTTTTGCGACTTTAACGATGGAAACGAGTTGTATTTTATACTTTTTCGGACTCAGTAAATACACGAAAAAGTCACTTTGGAGTCATCTTTCAGCTCTTTTCTGACTCTCTAAACATGAAAAGATTGTCGAGGCCCTTGTCGTTTCGATCTCGTTAAATTGGACACGAATCGACATCTACCCAGTATACGTTTAACCCTTTTTCGGGCTAGGATGGATTGATTACGAAAAAGGAATACCCTAGCCTATCGCGACTAGGAGGTTTTCCCGGATATTGTTTTCTACCTTTTCGGATCTGGGGAACTATTTACGAAAAGGGACCTGTGGAGTTTTCTTTTCCGCTGTCTTTTCAAACTCTCTAAATATGAAAAGACACCGAGTTCTTCCTTTGTCAGACTCGTTAAACCATGATGACATCGGATCTAGTCGAAATGACGTTCTCCGAGTTTCTCCTTCCTAGGACTCGTTAAATGCACTAGGATGGATTCGCCCGAAGGGCGGACTTATATCGCAAGCATATGCTATCCCCTTCAAGCTTGTTGTCAAAAATAATTGGGGTACTCGCCAGAAATGGTGGGGGAAAAATGGAACCATTGTCGTTGTCGTCGGCAGTATGTCGCTCTTGAACATGGCACTTGTCTGCATTCGTGTCGGGTTGGGGACATCTCATCTCGTTTCTTCACTTTGCCTCCGTGGGTTTGGACAATCCCTTTTGACCTCTCATCTGCTCATTGCCTCGTCACCATGACCTCTGATCCGTTGATGTCAAATACTGCCAAGTCCACTGTCGTGCCGTTTATATGTTCAAGAGAAGTTGGCCTCTGCAAATATCAACCTTCCTCTGATTCTCATACGATCCCGATTCACAACAAAAACATCATGTTCCTCTGTCTCGTGTCGATGATGTGGGAAACATTATGGCCCACCTTCGATCAAGGTCACTTCTTGTCGACTTCAGCTCATTATCCAGGAAGCTGATCTAGAGACTCCCTTATGGTACCTTGGAGCCTGCATGCCTCAATGGCAGGTTCGTCGCATTCGACGTGAGGTTTTCATCATTGGCCTCCGATCGAGTGATTCTGCGGGTGTTCGACACCAACTCATTGATTCACACGCCGTAGATTGTACCTGTAGTACCTTGAGGGCCATTGTCATTATTGGTGGTTCCTCTCGCGTCTGTTAACAACTTTCATCATTGGCTGGTAATCAGACGATGTTCTTGCATGTTCGACTTCAGCTCACATATTCGCATGCTTGAACTTGTACTTTGTTTGGGTCGAGATGGAGCGCAAGACCTTGGATTGTGTCTGTTGTAATCCAGGCTGCGATTGTGGATTATTATCATTATGTACATGACTCACTGATTGGATGGCTGCGACCATACCTGAGTCTATTTATTTGATCCTCGCTGGATGGCTGCGCCCATACCCTGGATCCGGATTATAGTATACTCTGTTTCGGATGGCTGCGCCCATACCACATATACATCATGTACTTGAGATATCGGTTGTATTTTCTACGCAGGTTTTCCGACGGTGGGCCTTCAGTTGAACATGTTCTCGTAAATCATTTCACCCCTCTCTCTCTCGGGCCTCATACTTTAGGGGGCATCTGTTACACAGTAATTTGTCACCATCCCTACCATTCCCCGTCCCGCACAATGGAGGACCCATTTTGTGACCTGTGAACATTTTCATGCCTTGAAAACATCATCAATGCATTCCTCTAAGCATGAGCTTCAATTGCCCTAAAGACATCTCCTTGCAAAAAATCATAAAAACATCTCCTTTTGCATTGGTGCGAGCAGACAGTTCACCACTCGCACCAATGGTGAAAATCCTACAAAGAGGCCGCGCCAACTGGTGCTTTGTCCCAGAGCAGTAGTCGCGCCAACCAATTTAAGGAGTGTTTTTTTAAATAAAGATGGCGGAAGTTGTGTTTCAACAAACTCAGAAACCATTGCCTATCTTGAGTTGGGAGGTTTGGCTGCGGGAGTTCTATGGAAGGGAAGTGGTTTTGCCACCTCCCATGGAACCTTCCTTGTTGATAGGGCCAATCACACAATAATAGGGATCCCAACTCCCTCCTTCCCCATCTATAAGCTGCTTTCATATTTCTCCCTTAGCTCCAGCATCTCTTCATCTCATCCCACAGGCTTTGTCTTTGTAGAGCCCTCTTTCTTCCCTTAAGGCCCCGACTCAGAGCAAGGGGCTATTAGAGACTTGGGGAGGAGGTTTTGCCCTTTTCTGTGTGAGCTTTGCGAGACGTGAACGACTAGAAACCCATCCGAAGGAGACCACGACGTCAGAACATTGGTTGTAATCTTTCTTTGATTGTTATTTAATGAATGATTACGATTATGGTTCCACTCTGTTTTCAATTATGTTAATATGAGTAATATCCTTTCTGATTGATATTTAGTTACGTATGCCGGATTTTATGCTTGTATCTGTTTGTTTCTTGCATGTGCAGGTGTCCATCCGCGGAGATTGTGGAGGATCGTGATCTGCCGAGGCTGAGGAACGGGAACGCTCTCTTCTTCAGATCGTAGCATTGGATTCTAGGTAGGCCTCCATCTTTGGTCTTTTCATTCGTAACTAGGAACTTGCGTTGTAACATTTTGTGATTGTTGCTAGACCCCTGCTGGGCTAGTAGGGATCGCCTCTGTCCGCAAAAGGGATTTACCTCCTCAACAAATATACTCACATTGCACATTTCATCATTCACTTTCTCCAGACTTGTGAAGAGATTGGGGCAGCAAGAAAATGGTGGGGAGGCCACCCATCATTTTATTTTCTATGGCAGTGGAGAGTCAAACTGCATTGGCTACATTTGAGGGACCATTGTCCTTCTCCTTTACTTCACATGGCAGCCATCATGATTCTCCTTATGGTTCCCTTGGTTGATATTGCTAGAGCTTTTCTTGGGAGCATGATGGGAGGAGAGACACATTGGGTGAATATGTCCTTGGAGGGAGAAAACTCCCACACTCTTTGCACTACATGTTCTAAAGGGAGCATGAGATGGTACGGCCACTACAGCAGCACCTTTTTTTCATTATGAGGTGAGCCATATGAGGAATGTGATGCCATATGATGATGACTTCCAACTCATCACATTTGAGATGATTTGGGCCAACATGTTTCATAACGTTGGAGGAGAGATCCTTAGAGGATTAATCTCCATCTTTCCATTTGAGGGCAATATCATTGCAGCCCAGGATCAGCATACACTCTACACTTATTCTAAGTGGAGAGGAGGATAGCGTGGGGTAGGCTATTTTGTCTACCAAGATCAGATTTTCAGCTCACCTACATTGCCGGAGCCAGAGGTGGAAGATGACTTTTAGGAGTTGCCATGTTGGGAGGTAACTCATTTTGCATGGATGATTGCTTGGGGGATGGAGGATCCAAATGAGGAAGATGTTCCTCAACACATCATAGACTCTGTGCCTTGGGAGGAGGTTTTCCAGTCCTATCCTTGTAGTTTATTGAGGACAAGCAACATTTGGGAGGGGAGGACTGTAATATTCCAAAATTTTCCTACAATAAATTGGAATATTAATTTTTGCTGATTTCACCTAGGAGGAGAATAAATGGGTAAGGAGGCCCATGCATCATGGAAATATTAATAAAATCCCTCTTAGTATGAAAGGGGATCATCATTAGAGCTGGTTTTCACACCCTCATGTGTGAACAGGGTCATTTGCAAGTGGACAAGGTCAAGTTTGACCAAGTCAATAGCGCTGGGATAAGAGGTGGAGAACACTTAAAGAAACAACACAGTATGAATGGAAGAGGGTTATTTGGTGGAGGAAACCCTAAAAGGAGTGGGACCCATGGAGAGGGGGCCTTCAATTGTTTAAAAGGAGGGCAAGGAAGTCATTGTTTCTCATGTTATGTTTTATTGATTTTATGGTCTATTCAGACTTTCAGCAATCTCCAGTTGTTTAGTTGAGTTTCAGTGTTGCTTAGCACGAGGGATTCTTGTTTAGGATTTCCTCTCCTTCTTGAGAGGCCTCTTGAGGGATTGCACTGATTTTCCTCACATCCAGGCTTGAGGCCAAGCATCCTCCTCCAAGACAGTGTTATTTCTGCAGCAAAATAATGTTGTGTTGCAGGGTGTTGCAGTGAGGGTTCACTACACCACCTCCATCAGCTATTTTTCAGAGGAGGAGTCTCTCTTTCATTTGAGAGATCATTTTGGAGGCATTCAGAGCTTATTGCAGACTATGGCATCAGGCCAACTCATTATTTTTCCCCTACAGCGCAGTACCATCCAGTGACTACGTTATTTTTAATGAAGCATTTGTAGTGGGGCTCTTGCAGATTATTGGAGGGTGAGATCTTTGGTGAGGGGATCAGCCTTTCACTTGAAAGATCCATTGGAGGAGGCATATTCAGTTTGGGCATCATATACAACCATCTCCATCTAGTTCTATTTCCTAAGTTGCAGCTGCTACCCAGCAACTCTGGCATTTTGTAGATTTTTTATTTTATAGCCAATCCTTCCAGGATTGACAGGAGGTAGCCTTTGGGAGCTGAGGTCTTCACTCCCAATGTTTTATGGGCCATGTATTTGTATATCCATGTATTTGACATATGTTAGCATGCATTTTCTCTTATAAAATTGTGCAGTCATAGCTGGGCACATTTGTGTAGCAGTGGTTTTATCATGAAAAATGTACTTGTCTCTTGAGGCTGAGCATTGCCTATCTTGAGTAACATTTTCCTCAAGATCTTGTATTCATTTGTTGCTGCTATTATTTAATAAGATGGCTATGGATTTCTCTCACATTTCTATGAGTTGAGTGTCACTACTACTATGTTGTTGTGTTTGCATATTGCTGGATCTCCAACTTTTAGAATATCTTAAGATATTCTCACTGTTGTAGATTTTCCCTAATTTGGGATATTACACAAACAATACACAAGCATGGGAAACACATAGCCAGTCATACATTCATGAAAACATGTTGAAAACAACACCATCAACACTTCCATGGCAACACCACTTCCACCACGACCAACAAAACACAGATGCAACAAGCACATATAAACCAAAATCATATTAAACACATATGCAACCATACAAAAGCATGACCAACACACCGCCCATCCAATTCAAGGGTTGAATCATGCTTTGATACCACTCTGTAACACCCCCTTCCCACATATACCCAAGTAACCGGCCAATCGAGGTAAACATGTGACTAGAGTCTACTAATATGAGATTCAACCTCCTACATGACCTTAAGGAAGTGAAATCGACGGAAACAAGACAAACACACCTTACACATCATCAACAACATCCCTAGGAGGTAACTGGCAGCACCCGCCCATTTGTCCTCAGGAATTTGAATTTTGACCCTTTTGGACCATAGTTGCGGGCATTCCAAGGCAAGGTAGTGGTTGGGAGCCTATAGTCATAGGCATGCCAGACAATGTAACAACTGAGGCTCAAAATGGTAATTTTTTGTGCGCGGCGAGATTTGTGCCACATTTGACCCTAGAGCCCAGGTACTTGCCTGGGAACTTCATGAACCTTTAGGGAATGATAAATAACATTATACAAAAGATGCAAGCAATCACATCACCAAAATGATATGGACCCCTCCTAGCTATGAAATTCATTTTCGTCGAACATGTCACAAACAATATTGCATATACATGTGTAAACAACATATTTAAACATATGGGTCTCATACTTATCGAGAATCACTAAGAAGCATTGCTCCCATGAGTACATCATAAGGCTGAGATCTGATCGATTTTACCATAGATACATTGTGTATTCATTTACAGGTAAAAACGTGAATAGATCCATACATCATCAGTGATCAAATAATTCGTATAACCAACACAATAACAACATAAATATAATGGATACAACAACAATAAAATCCATACATAAACTAGTACATTTACATATTGAATGCCATAGGAATTAGCTCTTCATTATTGAATGTAAAAACCAACCAGAGATGGGAATTTCACATTCCACCTGACAATAGATTGGTTGATCCAAGTCTCACTTCAGTCAATCTCCCCCATGCCATATTCCAAGCATGAATGTGTGATCTCATCAAACACATCAATCACAATCAATCCATGGCTTCTAGAGGCCAAACCATCTCAACCCTCAACAAGTGATTCCACCTTATGGCCATACATCACAAACATCATGGATTGGTCTCTATCCAAGTTTCTCCAGGGATCCAAAGTGTTTTTTCCAACCAAGGATCAATGAATAGTAACTCAACCCCAATTGTTTATGGGATCCAAAGCCTTTTTCCAACCAAGGCTCCAAGACGAGTAACTCAACCCAACAATTTTCTGTTGGGCTCCAGAGTGTTTTTCCAACCAAGGCTCCAAGAACTAATAACTCAACCCAACAGATAAAGGAATCATGAGAAACAACCAAAAAATAATCAATGGAAATACACCCACAACGCCATGGCTATCTAGGAAATGGAAAGGCTAAGAAAATCAACATGCATACACCATGCATGTCCCGAAAATAATGGGAAACATATATGCAACTTAGTACCTGCAACCAAATCCCATTGTAGCTGCGATCCTGGTCCACTTGCACTTTCCTTCTCTTCCTTTCCCTTATTGCTCCAAATTACCAAGTATCCACACTCTTCAAGAGTGCTCCAGAAAACTCTAAGTATCCAAGTGTATGAAAGGGTAGAGAGAATAATGAGGCTCAAAATGCATTAAAAAAAAAGCTATGCCCCCAATCCTCGAGATGCCTTTTTTATTAAAAGAGGCCTCATTTTCTTATTTTTCATTCGTTTCCTTCATTTTCCTCCTCTTTACAACTTTGTGACCTTTCACTACCCTTTTCTCCTATTTTCCATTATTTTCATAAATAAATGGCAATAAATGCCATTTATACTTTCCAAAGCTTTTTCCATTGCCTTTTCCAATTTCCTTTAGCAATAATAATCGAAATGAACACCCTCACTAGGATGTTTTCCCCGCCATTCAACTTGGAATATGTGTGCCATCATCATAGTCTTATATATTTTATGATTTTTTAACTATGGTTGTTACTCTCTCTCTCTCTCTCCATATATATATATATATATATATATATATATATATATATATATATATATATATATATATATATCCAACTATGTTGCGATATCCCTCCCTCTCCTTCTCTCCCCCCTTCTATCCATGTCTCCTTCTTTGTCTCTTTATCTCACCCCTAAACATACCCACTCCCTCTCCATCTCTCCCTTGTCACTCCCTATCTCTCTACTTCTCACACTCTATGTCTTTCTTCTTCCCTCCCTCTCTCCCCCTCCAACTCCATCTCTCTATCCCTTCCTCTCTCCTCCTCTTTCTCAAGTCCTCTATCTCGTCCTTCCTCTCTCTCCATTTCTCTTCTACTTTCCTCTCTCTCTCTCTCTCTCTCTCTGCCATCTAATACTCTCACAATCACCCTCCCTCTCTCCTTCTCTCTCTCCCCCCACCATCTTTGTGTCTACCTCTCCCTCTCTTACCATTCTCTACCTCTCTCACTCCTTGATCTAGGTGGATATTGGTCGCTACTCGCCTATTCCACTTGGACCCCCATCATTGTTTCGGTTTCATTAATTATAGCACAATTTACTATTTTTAGAAGTTTTTCGAGTCCTGAACTTCCCGAGCTATTTTGAGGCCCTAAATGACATTTTTTTGGGAAAATTAGGGACAACGTGGGGGTTCCTTCTATGTTGTTGACATAAAAATTTGTATTCCTCAGATAGATATTTCTAATGATTTATCGTATGCATCAAATAGAGATCGTATGCCAAAGTTACGTCTTGAGGAGGTTGATGTACTAATTTACCCAAACGGGGCCCATAGTTTTGACGCTTCATCTCCTAGGGTTAGGTTTTTGGATGTTTAGGGTTTTCCATTGTTTCTCAATAATAATTAGGCCTTTGAGACTCATTGTAACAAAATTCAGAGGCTCGTGGCTGCCACATCTCTTCTCAGAGATATGCCTACCAACGCCCTAGCTAGTTTATTTTCGTTATGTATGTAAGCATATGTCTGTTATATGATATTAATGAAATGAAGTTTTATTTCCACTACATCTTTGTCTTTATGTTTATTTCTGTATATTATTGCATTATTGCATATATCTGGATCATTATTATCATCGCAATCTGCTCTTTCTCTATTTTTATTTACATGTCCCCAACGAGGTCAGCAGTTATGGCTCGATCTGGTTGAACCGTTGCAATTCATCCTCGCAAACCCTGATGACCTCCCATGGTGGAAGAAAAGAAATATGAGGGAGCAGGAGATCCTATCAAATTATTGCTCAAGGAGGCCCTCAAGAAACAAAGGAACGCAACGATGGATAACTTTTCCCCTATCCTTCAATAGTTGCCCATCGACAGCGCATCTGCATCCAGTAGCCACTCTAGAGGTGCCACTCCTTTCAAGGTTCAATTCAACTTTTACATTCCTGTATTTGAAGGCCAGATAGATGCAGATGTCATAGGTATATGGTTGAATTAGCTGGAAGGGTATTTCTCGGTCCATGATTTCTCCGACCGAGAAAATATTACTTTTTCACTCCTCAAAGTCACCTGCCATGTCAAAGACTGGTGGGAAACCTATTGTGAAAAAAAGGATGAGAGGGAATGCTGTCTATTCTTGGCCGCACCCACTTGGAATTTTTTTTGATAAGGCATCAAGGAAAAATATTACCACATGGGGAGCTATGAGGACAAGTAAATCCAATGGACCATGCTACGCCAGCAAAGTGATAAATATGTGCACGAGCTGATGAATTTGTTCCATACCCTGCGCACAAAGTTGGGTATTAAAGATTCAGAGAAACATTTGGCGCTCAAGTACCGCATATATTTGAATAGATACATTCAGGAGGAAATGGAGTTCCTCGACATTATTTCACTTGGCACAGAATATTGATATTTCGCCAAGATCGAGCATAAATTTAAGCAGAAGAAGCGATACTTTGGATCCACAAATTCAAAGCTAGGGAAAGGTGCCTCCGAACTGCAGAACAAGGGGAAAAGCCAAAACGAGGTGACTCATAACAACACCAGAAATAAAAATAAGGACACGAGGAAGTGGTGTGAATTTCATAACAGCTCCACTCACGACACAAGCGAGTGTCAGGCTAAAGAATCGTTGGTGGTCGAACTGAAGGCATTCGAATCAGATGCATGTTATGATCTGGAGTCCAAACTAGACAAACGCAATGAAAAAGGGAAGCAAATCATTAATGCAGAACCTAGTGCCAATGTTTCTGCCACCAAGCTCCAGAGGGAGGATCCCGAGGATCTAGAGGAGGGGGAGCGCCTCTTCCATTCCCAGATGTGGGTGAAGGGTTCTCCACTGTAATTTTTTTGTCAATAGTGGAAGCCAAAAGAGGCTCATTTCAACACAGGTTGTGAAGTGGCTTGTCCTATCGACCACAACACACCTACAACTATATACCATTGGGTGGCTTCACCAAGCAAGAGATCTCTACGTCCGCCAGTAGTGTTGCCTTTCGTACAACATCAAACCATTCACGGATGAGGTATTGTGTGATGTTGCTCCTCTTGATGTGTCTAATGTATTATTGGACCAAACATACTTGTGGAAGTGACATGATGTGTATGATTCTAGGCATCGTTACGTTATTATTACTTTGGGAAATATTTTGTACAAGATACCGAAGGTAGTACCGCCTCCTTCCATCTCTTTTATTAATGAAAAAAAAAACGCAGTAAGATTATTTCCCAAACCAGGAAGTTTTTTTTCATTACAATTCGCCCATAGGGCAAGAAGAAGATTGTGTCCACAACCTCCAAACAGGGATCCCCTGCAAGACAACAACAGATGGAAAAAGTCGTGGAGGAATACAAGGACATTTTCTCCTCACCCACAGAGGTTCCTCCACGCTTTCAGGTCAAGCACTCCATTGATATGACCCTAAGTGCATCGCTGCCTGATGTTACCATACCTCATGCGACCACATAGGTAGAATCCACACGTGTACTGTCTGAGAATGATAAATCAATCAAATTTATTGAATGCATCCAACACGTCCGCCAGCAGGTCCACAACATATTGGAGAAATATAATTCCAAGTACAAGCAGTAACATGATCAACATTGGGTGCCACACAACTTCCAGGTGGGAGACATAGTTTGGCTACATTTGCAAAAAGAGCACCTTTCTGGGCTCCACCACAAGCTTCGACCGCTCTGATATGGGCCTTACAACATCACTAAGGCTGTGGGAGATAATTCATTTAAGCTCAGCATTCCCCCATTCCTTGGCTGACACCCAATGTTCAATGTGGATCACCTTCGTCCATACGTTCCACCATTACTGGACACAACCAACATTTTAGATGTCATGGAGGAACTCAACTCAATGGGGAACATTGCTTCATAATGGGGGAAGAATGATCCAGGTGTATATTGGTGGCCACTCACCTATTCCATTTGGAACCCCACCATTGTTTCTTTCAATTTTTTAGTTTCCTTAATTATAACACAATTTAATATTTTTAGCATTTTACAGGTCCTGAACTTCCAGAGTCATTTTAAGGCCCTAAACGACATTTCTTGGGAAAACTGGGAGCAACATGAAAGTTTCTTTGATGTTTCTCACATCAAAAGTTGTAGTCCTTGGATATATCTTTATAATGAGGTATTGTACGCGTCAAATGGAGATTGTATGCCAAAGTTACATCCCTGTGAAGTTGATGTGCCAATTTACTCAAATGGGGCCCATAGTTTTGGCGCTTCATCTCCTAGGGTTAGGTTTTTGGATGTTTAGGGTTTTCCATTATTTCTCAATAATACATAGGCCTTAGAGCTAGTTTATTTCCATTATGTCTGTCAGCATATTGTTGTTATATGATATTAATGAATTTAAGTTTTATTTCTGCTATGTCTCTATTTTTATGTTTATTTCTATATATTATTGTGTACCTGCATAAATTCAGATCAATGGCATCAAAGTAGTATGCTCTTTCTCTATTTTTCTCTGCATGTCCCCAACGAGGTCAAGAGTTAGGGCTCAATCTGGTTGAACCCTTGCAAGATCAACCTCAAAAACCCTGACGACCTCCCATGGTGGAAGAAAATAAAGACGAGGGACTAAGATATCCTATTAAATTATTGCTCGAGGAGGCCCTTAAGAAACAAAGGAATGCAATGATGGATAAATTTGCCTAGATCCTTCAACGGTTGCCCACTGGTGGTGCATCTGCATTTAGCAGCCACCCTAGACACGCCACTCCTTTCAAGGTACAAGTCAAATTCAAAATTCTTGTATTTGAAGTCCAAATAGATGCAGATGTGGTAGATAGATGGTTGAATTTGCTAGAAGGGTATTTCTGGATCCATGATTTCTCCGACCGAGAAAATATTACTTGTCCACTCTCAAAGGCGTCCCCCATGTCAAAGACTGGTGGGAAACCTACTGTGATCAAAAGGACGAGAGGGAACCCTCTCTATTATTGGCCACACCCACTTGGAATTCATTCTGAGATGACATTAAGGAACAATATTACCCCGTGTGGAGCTATGAGGACAAGTACATCCAATGGACCACGTTGCGGCAGCAAAGGGATCAAGATGTGCACAAAATTGGGTATTAAATATTTGGAGAAACATTTGGTTCTCAAGTACCGCATATGTTTTCACAGATATATTCAAGAGGAAATGGAGTTCCTCAACATTACCTCACTTGGCATAGCATATCAATATGTCGCCAAGAGCAAGAAGAAATATAAGCAGAAGAAGTGACACTTTGGATCTGCAAATCCAAAGCCAGGGAAAGGCACCCTCAAACCGTAGAACAAGGGGAAAATCCAAAACGAGGTGACTTAGAAAAACACCAAAAATACAAAGAAGGACATGGGGAAGTGATGTGAATTTTATAACAACTCCACTCATGACACAAGTGAGTGTCGGGGCAAACAATTGTTGGTGGCCGAATTGAAGGCATCTGAATCAGATGCATGTTCTGATCCTAAGTCAAAACCAGACAAGAGAAATGAAAAAGGTAAGAAAATCATTGATGCGAAACCCAGTGCCACCGTTTCCACCACGAAGATCTAGAGGGAGGAACCCAAGTATTTAGAGGAGGGGGAGCACCTCTTCCATTCCCAAATGTGGGTGAAGGGTGCTCCACTTGAATTCCTTGTCGATAGTGGAAACCAAAAGAACCTCATTTCAGTAGAGGTCATGAAGTAGCTCGGCCTATTGACCATAGCACACGAGAAACCATATACCATTGGGTGGCTTCACCAAGGAAGATATCTCCACGTCCGCCAAGAGTTCCGCCTTCAGTACAACATCAAGCCATTCACAAATGAGGTACTGTGTGATGTTTCTCCTCTTGATGTGTCTGACATATTATTGCACCAACCATACTTGTGGAAGCAGCATGTTGTGCATGAGTCTAGGCCTCGTTCTATTATTATTACTTTGGGAAATAAATTGTACAGGATACCAGAGGTAGTATCGCTTCCTTCCATCTCTTTGATTACTGAAAAAAAACGTAGTAATATTATTTCCTAAAACAGGAAATTTGTTTTCATTACAATTCACCCACAGGGAAAGAAGAAGATTTTGGCCACAACCTCCAAATAGGGCTCCTCTGCATGACAAAAAAAGATGGAAAAATTCATGGAGGTATACAAGGACATGTTCTCCTCTCCCACAAAGGTTCCTCTACACTGACAGATCAAGCACTCCATTGATCTAACCCCAGGCGCGCCGCTACCTAATGTTACCATACCTCATGCGACCACACAGGCAGAATCCACACGTGTATTGTTTGAGACTGATAAAGCAACCAAATTTATTGAATGCATCCAATACGTTCACCAACAGGTCCATGACATCTTGGATAAATCTAATTCCAAGTATAAGAAGCGACATGATCAACATCGAGTGCCACACAACTTTGAGGTGGGTGACACAGTTTGGCTACATTTTCAAAAAGAGCACCTTGCTCGGCCCCATTGCAAGCTTCAGCCACTCTAATATGGGCCTTACAACCTCACCAAGTTTGTGGGAGACAATGAATTTGAGCTCAACATTCCCCCATTCCTTGCCTGACACCCAATGTTCAATGTGGATCACCTTCATCCATACATTCCACCATTACTGGACACACCCGACATTCTAGATCACATGGAGGAACTCAACGCAATGGGGACCATTGCTTCCTAAGGGGGGAGGAATGATCCGAGTGGATATTTGTGGCCACCCACCTATACCACTTGGACCCCCACCATTTTTTTTTTCAATTTTTCTGTTTCCTTGATTATAGCACAATTTACTATTTTTAGCAGTTTTTCGGCTCTTAAACTTCCGGGTCGTTTTGAGGTCCTAAACGACATTTTTTGGGAAAATCGGGAGAAACATGAAAGTTCCTTTGATGTTTCTCACATAAAAAGTTGTATTCATCGGATTGAAATTTCTAACGAGGTATTGTACACGTCAGACAGAGATCGTATGCCAACGTTACATCCCCGAGAAGTTGATGTACCAATTTACCCAAATGGGGCCCATAGTTTTGGCGCTTCATCTCTTAGGGTTAGGTTTTTGGATATTTATGGTTTTCCATTATTTCTCAACAATAAATACACCTTTGAGCCTCATTGTAACACAGTTCAGAGGCCTGTAGCTGCCACATCTCTTCTCAGAGATAAGTCTATTAGTGCCCTAGCTAGTTTATTTCCATTAATCCAAAGTTATCAAATTTAATAATATCAATATTATAAGATATTAATATTAATATTAGATTTAATGTTAATATTAATATTAATATTAGGGTTAATAATGTTTTTTTCATGGTATTAATAATAATTTGGCCCATAGGCTTCACCTAAATAAAACTTTTTTTTTAGTGTTTGTTAATATAAATAAGGTTATGGAGTAAATATAAAAAGAGGTTTCATGTATTTACTATACCTCTGGTGGATCCAGACTTATGCATGAACACAATAAAATACAAAAATACACATAAACACAGAGATGCAGCATAAATAAGACTTCATTTCATTAATATCACATAATTGAAATATGCTTACAGACATAATGGAAATAAACTAGCTAGGTTGATGGTAGCTTATCTCTGGGAAGAGATGTGGTGGCTACAATCCTCTTAACTATGTTAAAATGAGGCCTAAAGGCCTATTTATTATTGAGAAATAATGGACCCTAAACATCCAAAAATCTAACCCTATGAGATGAAGCGCCAAAACTATGGGCCCCGTTTGGGTAAATTGGTACATAAAATTTCCGGGGACATAACGCAGGGAGTGCAGGTTTTGATGTACTTCCCGAAATCCAGTCGAAGGTTCGGCCAATAGAAATACTTCTGTAGTACTTCCATTGTTTTCTCGACCCCGAAATGCTCAGCGACCCGAGTGTAGTGTGCTTCCAAAATCATCTTGGTACGCTCACTTCAAGGAACACAAAGGTGTCCCAAGTGACATAGCAGTGCATCCTAGAGGTGAAAATTTCAAACTTGATTGCCCTCCAAGAGTGTCTTGTATGTGTGGCCAAATTCTGGATCACTATTGTAGAGAAGCAACCAATCATAATTCTCGTGCCCACAAGAGTTGAGCACAGTGGTTAGTGTCATGATCGGTGGTCGGCTAAGGCAATCTGCAACATTATTGGTGCTTCCCTTCTTGTACTTGATTTTCAAATGAAACTGTTGCAGATATGTAGACCACTTCTAATGGTGATCGTTTTGCAACTTCCCTTGTGTTTTTATGAACTGCAGGGGTTGGTGGTCTGTGTGGATAACTGTTTCCTTCCCAAAATGTAATTCTTCCATTGTCGGCAAGCCTGCACAATGGAATGCATCTCTTTGTCATAACTGGGATACTTCCGAACTGTGTCAGACAGTGTCTCACTATAATATGCCGCTGGATGCCCCTATTGAGTAAGAACTTCCCCAAAAGCATAGTCTAAAGCATTTGTCTCGATCTCAAATGGTTGTTGCAAGTTTGGTAATATGAGCACTGGGGCGGAGTAGAGGCGATGTTTCAACTCGACGAACAACTTCTGTTGAGGTTCATACCAAAATAAATTTTCTTTCGCTCCTCCCTTGGTGACTTGGCTCAAGGGCCAAGTGATATGAGAGAATCCCAACATGAATCTATGGTAGAAATTGGCAAGACCCAGAAAGCTGCGGAGCTTTGTTACAGTGGTTGGGGCTGGCCATTCCCGAATGACTGGGATGTTGGCTGGATCCACATGCACCCCCCGCTCATCAATAATGTATCCCAAATACTGAACCTGTGTCATGCCAAAAGTGCACTTCTCCAAAAGGCATACAACTTGTGTTGTCGCGGTGTTTGGAGAACCTGTCAGATGTGGTGGAGGTGCTCTTCCCAATTATAGCTGAAGATAAGGATTTCATCCAAGTACACTACTACAAATGAGTTGATGAATGGCTTCAAGATGTCGTCCATTAGCCTCATGAAGGTTGCAGGAGCATTCGTCAACTTGAAAGGTATGACCAACCATTCGAAAAGGCCCTCCTTGGCTTTGAAGGTAGTATTCCACACATCAGAGGGTTCGATTGGTACCTCGTGATACCTGGACTTCAAGTCGATCTTGCTGAAATATTTCCCCCCCTAGAGTTGGTCCAGGAGGTCATCAATCCATGGGATCGGGTACCTATTCTGGACAGTGATCTTTTTCAGCGCCCGATAGTCAATACAGAGTCTACAAGTCCCATCCTTCTTCTACACCAACACGACCGTGCTCCCACAGGACGATGAACTTGGCTAGATGTGACCTTTCTGAAGTAGTTCCTGAATCTGCCTCTTGATTTTTTCGTTCTCCAGAAGAAAGCACTGATAGATTGCTCCATTGGGCAAAGACACACCTGGGGTCAAAACGATGGAGTGCTTGACTTGACAGTGCAAAGGCACCCCTGCGGGTGATGTGAAGATGTCCCCATACTCCTCCACGACCTTGTGCATCTATTGTTGTCGTGTGGAGGAGCTCTGTTTGGAATTCATGGCCACAATCTTCTTCTTGCCCTGAGGGTGGATTATCACGAAAAAAAAATTCCCAGTTTTGGAGCTAAGCTTACTGCATTGTTTTTTAGTAACCAAAGAGATGGCGGCAGGAGGTGCTACCTCCAATATCTTGTACAACTTATTTCCCAAAGTAACAATAACATCGCGGTTCGGGACTCATACACAGCATGCCACTTCCACAAGTATGGTTTGCTTAATAATACATCAGAAACATCAAGAGGAGCAATGTCACATAATAACTCATCCGTGAAGGGCTTGATGTTGTAGGGAAGGTAGCACTGCTCAGTGACGCGAAGATCCGGTCCTTCGTGAAGCCACTCGATGGTGTATGGTTTTGGGTGTGTTGTGGTCGGCAAGCCCAACTGCTTCATGACCTCTGCTGAAATGAGGTTCTTTTGGCTCCTGCTGTCGACAATGATATGCAGCGGGGAACCCTTTACCCACATATGGGAATGGAAGAGGCGCTCCCCCTCCTCTGGACCTTCCATTTCCTCCTTCTGGATCTTTGTGGTGGAAACAATGGCATTGGGCTCTGCATCGATAATCTACTTCCCTTTATCATTCCCCTTGTCAAGTTTTGATTCAGAGTCGAAGCAGGCATCCGATTCAAAAGCCTTCAACTCGGCCACCACTGACTACTTGGCCTGACACTCACTTGTGTTGTGAGTGGAGCTCTTATGGAATTCACACCACTTTCCTGTGTCTTTCTTTGGCTTCGTAGTGTTGTTCTTTGCTTGTGGCTTTAGCGGGTTATCTTGGGCCACCCAACCTTGGCTTTATCCTTTTTTCTATGTTACAATGAGGCTCTAAGGCCTATTTATTATTGAGAAACAATGGAAAACCCTAAACATCCAAAAACCTAACACTAGGAGATGAAGCGTCAAAACTATGGGCCTCATTTGGGTAAAGTGGTACATCAACTTCCTGGAGACGTAACTTTGGCATACAATCTATGTTTGACGCGCACAATACCTCGTTAGAAATATCTATCTAAGAACTAAAACTTTTGAGTGAGCAACATGGTTTTTTGTGAGTAAGATCGATCAAATACTCATGTTGCTCTCGATTTTTCTAAAAAAACGTCGTTTAAGGCCTCAAAACGGCTCCAGAAGTTCAAGACTAAAAAAACTGCCAAAAATAGTAAACTTTGCTACAATTAAGGAAACTAAAAAACAAAAAGAGACAATGGTGGGGTTCAAGTGGAATAGGCAGGTGGCCACCAATATCCACGTGGATTATTGGTTTATTTATATTTATGTTTATTTACCATGCCTCTTTTATTTACCATGGTATTTGGCCCATAGGCTTGGTATATAATTAGATGTTGATTTCTAATCCTATTTGATAAATTTGTGTTTATTTACCATACTGCCTTGTGTTTTTTTTAGTTGTATTTAAATATAAAGAGGTTTATGGAGTAAATATAAAAATATGTTTTATTTATTTATATACATCGAGTTTATTTATATTTATATTTATTTTCTGAACCATACCTTTTTTTTGAAGGTTCGTAAACTTCTTTATATTTTAAATTTATATTGTATTTATACATAATAATAATTAGATTGATTTTTAAATAAAACCCACATTAGATTAAAAGCGTTAAATGTTACACATTAAATCTTAAATATCTACATTTAAGTAAACATGTTTACGTTTACGTTTTTAAATGAGATTTCAATATGACATTTTGATTCAAACACCATTGGATAAGAATAATAACACCACTTTCAATATCAAAATTTAATGTCAGTCCGATTCTTTTTACTCTACAATAAAATATTATTATATTTATGATAAAGATTAGATACAATAATATTATCTTTCCTATTGAATTGTTTTTATTGTTCTTATCTTTTTATTTATTTTCCCTATGAAGCATAGTCAACTACCTTCCTCTTTTAATATTAAAAATTTATGTAAGTCCAATTTTTTTATCTCTACAATAAAATATTATTATATTTATAATAGAGATTAGACCCAATAATTTTATCTTTCATATTGAAAATTTAATATTTTTACCTATTATATTTGGGAGTAGTCTCATTGCGTTTTAGCTCGGAAACCTTGCCCATGGAAAACCATTGCCGAGGTCGATTGATTTCCGTATCTCTTTTTCCCTCCCGACAGTCCTTTGCATCTCGAGAAGGTAATTTGACAACAATCGACACTAATTAAAATTCGATTGATTTTGGCCTCTTTTCCCCTCAGACCATAGTTATATTTCAAATTTGAAAGAAATTTTAGGTTTTACTAATTAAATTAATTAATATTTATATCTAAATATTTTTATACATTCAAATTTTTCTAATCATAAAAAATAACAATGTGACCCCTAAAGTCTACATTACTTTTAAATGCTATGTCATATTTTTGGATCATTTTTCATCATTCACAATAAACAAATTTATATCTTTTACATGAATTACACTATAATATGAATTAGATTTCTTCATTCCAAAAAGAAATCCTTCATGATATTCCACACTACAAAGGATTAGCACACGTTGGCAATAGAATTTTTATAGTCATAAGAATAGCACATGCAAACTACCTGGAAATCAAAGGAGGCCGTAATATAACATCAAATGAGAGCTTTGCTAAACTTGGCAATAAGATTATGTTATTGATTAGTTACTATTTGTCTCGAGTTTGGTAAATTTAAAAGTAGGTATGATGGGAGATATAGAGTTAATTTGGTAACTTTAACTTAAAAGTAGGTGTGATGGGAGATAGTTAATGAATGAATAGAAAAATAGTTGAGAAAAGTGAGACAATGTTTTAGTATTTTTCTTTTAGGAATATTTATTTGGAGTGCGAGTGAAAATGTGCATTCAATTCTATCAACTAATTAGTTTGAAAATGATTATTTTTTTTAATAAATTTTTAAAAGATTTGATTATTTTTATTATTTTTAATAAATTTTTAATAAATTCTACTATAGTATTTTTGTTATTCATAGCTACATAGCTATATTTGAAATTTATGAGAAATTTTAAGTTTTACTTTTATATATATATATATATATATAATTCTACTAATAATATGTTATAAGAAATAGTAATGTGACATTTAAAGTCTACATCACTTGTAAATGCTAAGTCATTTTTTTTTAATTATCATTTTTCAATATATTTATAATAAGAGAATTTTTATCTTTTTATATGCCTTAAACTATATTATGAATTGGATTTGTTCTTTCCAAAGAGCAATCCAACATGGTATCCCACACTACAAAGGATTACCACACTTTGGAACTAGAATTTCTATAGTTAGGGCTTTAAAGTTTTTTTCAGTTGTAAATTAAAATACATTTAAATTTTTTGCAAACATCTAAAATCAATTATATTTTTGTCATAATTTCATACAATAACTTAGAATGTTTCCATGGTAATAAATCATTGAAACGTAGTCTTCCATATATATATATATACTCTTTATGCCTATTGATTTATTAGTGTGAGACTTATGACACTTGGTCTTCGATAGCAATCGACCTTTGTGTCCTTTGACATGAATATTCCCGAGACCTTTGTGTCCTTTGTCAATAGCAATCGACCTTTGTGTCCTTTGACGATTGACTATTATTTTCTTTAAAAGGAAGCAATTGAGGAGCACCTTTCCTACTGGTAAAAAGGACAATAGTTGAAGAAGATGATTATTCGGGAACATATTTCAATTTTGGTTGGTTGGTGTACACAAAATTTGCAGAGAAGAGGTATGGTATTGGTTGGCTAATATTCTCACTACTATGTATCATTGAATGTTAACATTGAATGTTATGAGTGAATGGTATATTTTTAACGACTTATTTGAAATCTAAAGGCTGCACAATGCTGAGCGAAGGACTATTTGTCATCTAAGGATTATCTGTTTCTTGGGCCAAGAAAATTCCCTCGATAGGAAACTCAATTAAAAACAAACACACGAGCAGAATCACTCATAAACGTGAGACAAGCTCACTCAACTCAATGAATTAAATTGCTCAATTACATCACACTTATATAGGAAACTCACTCACCTAATCTTCCTGAAGAAGAAGAAACAAACCTGAATAGATGGAACTAATTCCTAATTAACCACTCTCGTTCAACCACTCCAAACTAATTCTATTTCTACATTATTCTCACATCCTCCCTTAATGGAGAAATGGATTTTCTACAATACCTAATTGACTTCTGAAAACTTCAAATTTGATTTTACCAAGGGGCTTAGTAAATATATCAGCCACATTATCCTTGGTATTACAAAATATCAATTCAATTTCATTCGACTCAATTTTCTCACGTACAAAGTGGTACTGTAACTCAACGTGTTTTGTTCTAGCATGGTAAACTGGATTATGTGCTAATTTGATAGCACTTTGATTATCACAATTGATACATGTTGAACCACTTTGCGCCTCTTCAAGATCTGCAAGAATTCTCCGCAACCAAATAGCTTCACAGGTGGCATTGGTCAAAGCTTTGTACTCTGATTCTGTTGATGATAAAGAAACAATTGGTTGTTTCTTACTACTCCAAGATACGACCCTTGATCCAATATGAAATGCATAGCCAGAGGTAGATCGTCTGTCATCTGGATTTCCTGCCCAATCTGAATCAGAAAAACCTGTCAGTGCAACATCAGATTCATCAGTATACATAATACCTAAATTCACTGTTCCCTTTAAGTATCGGAGAACTTTCTTTGCAGTATTCCAGTGATTTCCTGAAGGCTTAGCCATGAATTGACTAAGGATACTGACTGAGTATGCAATGTCTGGTCTGGTAGTGGTGAGATAGTTCAAACTTCCCACTAACTGACGATATAATGTTCCATCTGCCTCTTTAGTTCCATCTTCTTTGTACAACTTTGCATTTTGTTCTAAGGGAGTTGACATAGCTTTGCAATCTGTCATATTGAACTTTTTAAGAATCTCCTTTGTATATTTGCTTTGAGTGATCAAAGTTTTACCAGGCTCTCTCCATACCTCAATTCCTAAACAGTAATGCAATTCACCCAAATCTTTCATTTCAAATTCCTGTGACAACTGAACTTTAATTTCTTCAATTAACTTTTGAGCACTGCCTGTGATAATGAGATCATCCACATACAAAGATATTAAAGCAACATTTCCTTTTTCATCTTTCTTAACATACAAGTTAGGATCATTTTTGCTTTTCACAAATCCATTCCGAAGAAAGAAAGTATCAATCTTTACATACCATGATCTCGGCGCCTGTTTCAAACCATATAATGCCTTTCTTAACCTGCAGACTAGATGCTCCTGTCCCTGTTTGACAAACCCTTCAGGTTGAACCAAATAAACTTCTTCCTTTAAATCAACATTTAGAAAAGCAGATTTGACATCCAATTGATGTATATTCCAATTATGTTTTGTGGCTAAGGCAATCAGTAATCTAATTGTATTCAACTTAGCTACTGGTGCAAAAGTGTCTTCATAATCAATTCCCTCTTTTTGAGCATATCCTTTTGCTACTAATCTTGCCTTAAATTTATCAATTGTACCATCTGCTTTAAATTTCGATTTGTACAACCATTTGGTTCCAATTGGAACTTTATTTTCAGGAAGTTCCACTAATTCCCATGTTTGATTTTTCATAAGAGAAGCATACTCATCATTCATAGCAATAATCCATGGTTCATGTTGTTTAGCCTGCTCATAATCAATTGGTTCTTCAACATTCATTATATTAGACATTAAGGCATAGTCTCTATACCTTGCAGGAAGCTGAGTTTGTCGGGATGACCTTCTTGGTGCTTCAATGCCTGTGAGTGTTCCATCCATGATTCGTCGGCTTTGAGGTGAATCACCCCCTTGTGATGACTCACTGCTGCTAGATGTGCTCATACTGCTCTCATCCTGATCATGTACCTGTACCTGTACCTGTTCCTGTTCCTGCTTAATCAAAGTATCAAGTTTGACATGAGCATCATTAGATATATGCCATGCATCATTCTTTGTATTACTTTTATCAGCCTGCTCATGAAACATCACATCACGACTTGCAAATAGTTTATGGGAACTTGGATCAAACAATTTATAGGCTTTCTGATCCGCACAATACCCAATGAAAACACACTTGATTGACTTGTCATCAAGTTTTCTTCTGTTAGCCTTAGGAATATGAGCAAAAGCAGTACATCCAAAGACTCTGAAATGACTCACATCAGGTTTATAACCATGAAGAACCTCAAAAGGAGTTTGAAAAACTAATTGCTTAGTGGGACATCGATTCTTCAAATAAACAACAGTGTTAATGGCTTCTGCCCAGAAACCATTAGAGATGTTCTTACCTTGCAGCATACTACGAGCAGATTCCACCAAGGTTCTATTCCATCGCTCAGCAACACCATTTTGCGGAGGGGTATGTGGCACTGTGAACTGTTGTTGAATTCCATTAGATTTACAATAGGTGTTAAATGCTTTTGACTTATATTCACCCCCTTGATCAGATCTGAGTATTTTAATGTACTTACCTATTTGTTTTTCAACCATAGTTCGAAACTCTTTAAAATACTCAAATATGTCACTTTTCCTTCGAATGAAATAGACCCAGGTATACCTAGATCTATCATCAATAAAAATAACAAAGTATGAAGCACCACCAAGAGACCTAGTTTGCATAGGTCCACATACATCAGTGTGAATTAATTCAAGTATATCATACTGTCGTTTCTCGGTATGAACATGAAACTCTTCTCTATGCTGCTTACCAAGTGCACAAGCTTCACATGGTAAATGTTCACACTTCATAACAGGAAGACCTTCAACCATTGATTTTCTTTGCAACAATGATAAATCATTGTAATTTAGGTGCCCATACCTGTGATGCCATAATTCTGCTGTCGATGTCTCTTTGGATGTCAATGCAACATGGCGCTTCACCGTCACATCCAATCTGTATAATCCTCCAACCCTGGTACCTGTAGAAACAACCCTGTAGTGGTCCTGAACATCTTTCACTATACACCCCAATTTACCAAATTCAACTTTTAAATGATTATCAGTGATAGTGGAAACATATATCAAATTCTTTCTGAGAGCAGGTACATACATCACATTATGAATCTGTCGCATTTGTCCATTAGGTAAGTACACATTTATTATGCCATAGCCTTGAACTTTAAGTGACCTATCATCCCCTAGGTAAATGTGTGTACCATCAGATTTCTCATAATATTTATCATACCATTCTTTATTACAAGTCATGTGTGCTGATGCACCAGAATCTATGAACCAAGCATTCTCATCATCAGTTTCAGCAGACAATGCAGCATCAGAAAGAAACAACTTAAGATTTTTAAATCCATCAGTCACTGAGGTGTCTCTGTTGATGTAATTTCCATTATGCCTTCTATGTCTTTGATTTGATTCATTATTCTTTCTCCTATAGCAATCTTTAGCCAGATGTCCAGGTTTTCCACAATAATCACATTCAATGTTCTTCTTAACATAAGAATCAGGAGGTGCCATACCTTTCTGCTTTGCTTGAAAACGGCCTCTGTTCCTGTCCCATGGTCTCCCTCGGAATGGTCTTTTGCCTCTTGCAGTCAAAGCCAAATCAGAACCATTTGACTCCAGTTCAAAATTTTTCATTCACTCTTCTTCTTGAAGAAGAATTCCAGCCAATTCTTCAAATGTAGGAGGTGTCGGTCTAGTTGAGAGCGTTGAAATAAAGACTTTATAGTCTGGGACCAACCCCTTCAAAGCAACAGTTACCAAGTCTGTACTAGACACCTTTTCACCAATATCACCAAGCTTATCACTCAAGTCTTTAATTCGGGAAACAAAGTTGCTAATGCTTTCATTGGCTTCCATTTTGATAGATAACAGCTTTGTTTTTAAAAATAAAATACGGTTTGCATTAGTAGTTTCATACAAACCTTTGAGAGTGTCCCATGTCGCCTTGGAAGTTTCACAGTCCCGAATGTGAGGAATAATATTGTCCTTCACTGACATTCGTAGTAGCACCTTTGCTTTCATTTCACGCTTCTCCCAATCTTGAGTGGCAGCAGGAGGTTGAGGCTTGGGCTCGTCACCTTTGACAATCGTCCAGAGATTGTATGCCTCCAGTACTGTTATGAGCTTAAATATCCAGTTTACATAATTTTCTCCATCAAGTTTTGTAGATTCATTTAAGTATGAATCAGCAAGAGGATTAGCCATTTCAACAACAATGACCAAATTCAAAGATCTAAGTTGCAAGCTTTATTGAGTTCAACGATGCACACCTCGGTCCTCAAGCCCACGAAGACAAATCAATTTTCAAATAAAGTGCGAATAGAGCTTCATATAATAAAGTCAAAAAAAAATCCTTTAAAAAAGGTATTTTTTTTAATTAAAACTTCAATCAAAGTTTTCCACCTTAACTTCAACAAAAGTTACGTAGTCAAAGTTTTTCACCTTAACTTCAAGGAAAGTTACTAATCAAAGTTTTCACCGTAACTTCAATGTAACTTAAGTAACTAAAGTTTTCACCTTATCAAAGTTACGTCCTCTTATACCATATGACTTTCACCTTTGTAAAAAAAAATGATTACGTTTTCATAACAACGACTTTCACGTTATATCATATGGCTCATGCTCAAATTAAAAAAATGCTTTGACTTATCTATGTTCAAAATGCTTTGACCACACAGGAAATTTCAACTCTTCAACTTTCGGTTACCAAGCACATGGCGAGAGATAAATGAGACTGTGAGCTGTACGCACTAGCTCGAACAGCAACCGTGCTTCTCAACTGCTGATGAATGCGCGCTGTTTATGACCGTCTGCCCACGCGCTTATTTGTGCATCTGCCTTTACACAGTTTATTAAAAACAAACGCACGCAATCTTCACTCCACGCACGAACAACAGGAACAACAAGCTTACGCGCTTAGCGGTCGAGGTCGGCAATCACACGGCAGCTGTAACAATGCTGTTGTCTCGGAGTACTACCTCCAATCACACGGGCGCTTTGACCTTGATGGGTTTGAAAGCGGATGAGCCGGGCTCCAATCAATACCCAAACACAACTACGGCCTCTAAAATTACCAAATTAAAAACAAACACACGAGAAGAATCACTCATAAACGTGAGACAAAGCTCACTCAGCCTCAATGAATTAAATTTTCAGTCTACATCACTTATACTTTCAAGGAAACTCATACCTAATCTTTACGAAGAAGAGGAAACAAACTGGAATAGATGGGCCTGATTTCTAAATGCACACTCTCGTTCAACAAACTAAAACTAAATCTATTTCTAGATATTCTCGCAAAAACTCCGCGAACTGCTTGCTTGTAAAGGACATATGCCATGTGGCTACGGGAATTTAATGAAAAAATCATAACAATTCCTGATCAGTTATTGATTCCATTGAAGAGTGGAGTTCATACAAGTATTCAAATAGTCATAGTATAAATTTAGTGAAAGTCATCATAAGGTAGTGGCAGTTGCTTAGAAGCTGGAATACTTTATGACATCAAATGTGCTGGAGTGGATTAGAGTGGATTCATGTATTCTGTAAGATAAAAGAATTCTTGTTAAAATTAGTGTATTTTATGAATATTATATATATATATATATATATATATCATTGTTATTAGAATCTATAAAATCATATATATCAAATTGTTGGAAAATGAGTCATGGTGAATCAATATAATGTTTTTATTGAGCTTTAATGTGGCCCATTGATTAGTCAGAAGGTCTTTTGTTTTGCTCATAATATAAAAAAATAATGGAAATGAAAATATACTTTTCATTTTCTTTTCCATTTGACATGAAGCCAACTATGGTCTTCTAAAGAAACAATACTAGCAATTTATCATATGTTGCAAAACGTCCTAAGGCAATAGCATAGGAAAGAGTGGCCTATAAAGAAATAAGAGGCAATAGCATAGGAAAGAGTAGCCTAGAAGAAGCAAGATGTTGCAAAGAACAAGTCATCATGAAGGAATGAAAGGAAAATTTTACACTTCCATGGAAGCAAGTCATGGAGGTTTCAAGATATTGATGATAAGAGTTATCAACCAAAAAATTTTGTTATAGATCCATGAATAGTCAGTTGGGGATGAAAACATATATGTAAACCAACATAATATGTTCACATATATACAAATTTTGTTATAGATATTGATATAGGAAATTGGGAGTGAAAATCCTTTGGTGATTAATAATCCAACTCGTAACTCAAATAAGATAATTTAAATACATTCAAGTACAATCTATCTAGCATAGATGTCAATAAAGAGAATTTTTATTAACAAAAATAGAGTTTACTTCAAGTTCATCTACAGCTGCAATTGCATGCTTATCAGAAATTGTATATGAAGAACAATAGTCTTGGTATACAAGAAAGTGAATATCATTTTAATATGGGGACGTTTTTGTAAGGAGATATTGTTCTTTATGTTATGGTTTATTTTCTTAACTCCAAACTTGGTTTATTCTTTCTCTATATACATAAGAAAAAAAATACAAAGTAAATTCACAAATTTAAGTTATAGTTTTATATTTCATAATTACAGATGTAGTTCCTTGTTAAAATATCTTACACATCCTAGGTTATTCTAAATTGATCAAGAATATAGAATTATTAGGGTGGTGTTCTATGTGCACTAAAATTCCCATGAGGTCCATCACAATGTATGGGGTTCATTGCAACCTTGAATAAATTCTGTGAGTTGTTGTGATTTTTTGCTTTTAGATAAACCACATTCCACATGAATACCATGAGTCAATACCATGGGTTGTTTTTATAGTTTAGTAAATAATTTTATTAAATAATTAGTTTAGATCTATATTATCGATGAGAGGGATCAATGAGGTTTGCATATCAAGACATTTGATCCCTCTTGGCTCTTGGTCCAGAGTTAGGCCATCTTAATTCCCCCCTTTACATAAACCACATTCCACATGCATACCATGAGTCAATACCATGGGTTGTTTTTATAGTTTAGTATTATTTTTATTTTTTATTTGACCTAGTTAAAATGTTCATTACAATATGTCAATATTTTTATTTAATTTACTTTTATTAATACTTTCGTGTAATTTGACAAAGTCACCGAAACCTAAATTCAATAACTTATTAAAAAAAACTAACATTATCAAAAACATATATAAAACTTTAACTTGTGAATCTAATGGCCTAAAACATTTCAATCGTCTAACATTTGATCCAATGGCTTATACATTGACACAGTGGCACCTAGGCGAGTTGTTTTCAAATAAGAACGTCTTACGACGTAATAAATATTATGCATACAAACCAGCATAGACCCTCATATACTGATGGGAATAATGGATGGTTGTATGTAGTTGTTAGGAATGGTAATGTTGTCACTAGTTTTTCTATCCCAAGTTTTATTTACAATATTTCTAAAAAGTATTATGTTCTTAAAAAATACTTTTAGGTTACACTATGCTTTAATCTTTCAAAATAATATATATCTATATATAATTTGATAATAATTTTTGTTTAATATGTGCCATATCTTTTTTTATGATAATAAATCACAATTTCATATTTTATTATTATTATTATGAAATGAGATAATTGATTATCATAAAAGCCATTTTTTTATTATCTTTAATAACATATGTGAGATTATAATTTTTCCATATAACATTAATTTTACTAGAAGTATGATATTTTGAAAACTTTGCATTGAATTTAAATTATACAATTTCACTATAAATTAGAAATTGTTTTTACCTACAGTTTTATATAGTTTACTATACTTTTTAGAAGTGTTTCAATAAATGTTAGAAAAGAGTTTCAATAAATGTTAGATTATTTGATTTTTATGTATTTTATGGTGACCTATTACTATAGTTGACCTTATTATTTACATGGTGTAGGAGTATGTTGAGAATATTACAATATTCTTGCTTTTAAAGTGAATTAGGGTTATACTACAGATTTTTGATAAATGCTTGGCAATTACTGGGGTGAATTTGTAATTGTGTCTTTTCAATTATTCAATTCAACTTAATCTCATTTTTCAAGTATTTTCTTACTTAATATCCTTTTTCAAGTATTTTATTTTGCAACTAATGTCTTAAGTATGTGTTCAAATTTTAATTGTTTATTTTGCAATTACGAGAAAAATATTTGCATATATAAACATAATTAAAAAAAAATCACACAAGTGACACATTCACCATTCAACACATGGAGACACTATATATAAGTGGAAACCCATAAAGGGAGAAAACCACAAATTTTTGGTTGAAGTGATGTGAAGGCAAGCTTTTGCTCCCTTATTACATCAAATTCTTTGTAGGCTCGAACCTATAGCAAGTTGCTACCTCAATTCTTTTGCAAGCTTCAACTTGCAAGAAACCTCCAACTCCCACAAATTTTGTGCAAGCTACAATAAAAAGGAGGCTCCTACCTCAACACGCTCCAACATGTTCTTTATCAATCTACAACTTGAAAGCAGACTACAATCCCTTGAACAAATTACAAATCAAAATTTTTGGTTACCCAATCTTTGTCTTTATTATGAAATTAGTTTCTGTCATATTTATGTTGCTTATCCTCTTTTCTTCTCTTCTTAAGTCTGCTCTACTTCTGCTATTCTTTCTCTTCCTCTTTGCTCTTTACCAGGCGTATTTAAGAGCTCTCACATGCAATTTTCAATTCTCAAAAACTTAATTCTCATTCAACAATGCATCTTTTATAAAAATGGCTCTCTCACTATTTGCATCCTATGTAGGAATTTGAAATGAGGAGTTGTATCTTGGTATTCCATAACCTCACCTCTTCATTTTCAGCGATCTCAAATGAGGACAAGTCTTCTTTGTATTGTTTGCACATCCTAACAATCATGACCAATGATTAATTATTGCATAAGACAAGGCAAAATTGATGTAATGCAGGTTGGTTGAAGATAGGGTGCATTGCTATCTAGGGTAACATAGTTTACATAATGAATGACCTACATTATAAAGTTGGTCCTCACAGGGACATGGGCATTATTCTTATAAACAAACCAAAAGTATAAATGATTTTGTATAGTTGATTTTGTTGATACCATAACATGTTCTCTGGTTCTATGGTTCTCTGACTTTGTTCTCTAGCTCTTTTGTGCTATATCTTCATTTTGTTTGAAACAATCATCAATGTACAAATATCAAAGCCTTTGTACATCACATAACTTTTAAATCACTCTTTGCACTTCATTTGATTAGGCTTTACACTTCAAGCAATCAACTCAATCAATCTTGCAACATCAAGAGACATCATCAACATGACTATGATCATTTGACATTAGTACCAACATTGCCAACAATTTATGCCACTAGAAATTTAATTGAAAAAAATCATTAAAAAATAAGATAGAAACTTTAAATTAATTTTTTTTTTCTTAAAATTAAAAATATTATGATTTATAAAAAAAATCATATTTTCATTCTAAATATACTATGAAAACGCTCTATTTTTGTCTATTCTTACATGAAAAATACTTTACCATAAAATAACACCTTCAACCATAAATAAATCATCTATCAATATTAATTTCAGTGGATACCATTTCAAACTTAATTTATCTCGTTTTTAAAACATTTTCAAAACCATTCATGTAGTAAAAATATAATAAAATAAAATCTATAATAATAAAATATATATATAAAAACTTAAAATTATTTGATACTTATAAACCAAAAAAAATAATTCAAAATTTCGTTCAAATGCCAGGCGTGCTTTTGCAAAAGTGAAGAGGTCCGCCCGTCTTATCAAAATGATTTGGAGATATCTTTAAGTACGCATCTTGGTTGGCAGGGTCCATCTATGAGCAGTAGACTTGTTTAAAAACACCCGTGTAGTGTAAAAAGGTCGTGAGATATCTTTAAGTACGCATCTTGGTTGGCAGGGTCCATCTATGAGCAGTAGACTTGTTTAAAAACACCCGTGTAGTGTAAAAAGGTCGCGTTGTTATTTAGAATTTGGTAATGATTTGTTCAGAATCTTGTTTACAATTGTTAATCTTTAATATTTTGAGTGTCCTAAAGGTTTTGATAGTGCTGAATTCATTTTCACTATCAAAAATAGATTCCAAACACTCCAATTATCTGATTTTTTAAATTTTAGTTAACCAAATTCCAACAGTTATCTGCTATCTAGACTAAAACGCAACCTTGATAAACAACTTCAAAAACACCTGCCAAGAAAGTGAGAAAAATAATATTTTACGTTTTCTTTTGGAATTCTGGGTTTGTAAGGTCGACTTAGAGTCTTCATAAATTCTTGGTCATTGTTGACCAGCCTTATAATAACCCCTCATCGAGTGCGTCGTCTATGGAACTCTAATGACCCCATCAGGTCTTACTCCACATTAAAAAGAAAAGCGTTGTCTACCGGGTTATTAGAATTTGTCTAAGTTTTTCAGAAAAGAATTTGATATCCGTGGAAATGAATTTAGCATTATCAAAAACGATTGGGTCTTTAAAAAAATCAAAATTTTACCACTATAATCTAGATTTCTCAAAATTAAGAAAAAACGTGCGCATTAAGAAAAGATCATAAACGTATTAAGACTAACAACTAGGTTAAAGTCTTTGTGTTTTGTAAAAATAGCGCGGCCTCGAATGATTTGGGAGGCGGCCAGAGATCGAAAGTTTCCACGAAGAGGCATATATATATATAATCAATCCCTCTAACAAGGCGGCCTACTGAGAGTATAGCTCTGGGGATTAAGAAGAAATACAAGGCTCCCGATTCTGCTTCTTCGCCTTCATACAGATCACACAGATAGTTTTGGAAGGTTTTCAAATATGAAGGTATGAGGCTACCCTTTGGTGCGTTCAAGCAGAATCAATGGTTTTGAGATTCTGTATGCTGGGAATTATTAAACCCACTTTCTGAAAATGATGCCCCTGCATATGTGTTGTATTTGCAGAAAATAGTGCTGAAATTGGTGATTGAGGACGAGAAAAGCAAGAGAAAGGCTATGAAGGCAATTGCAGGGGTTGAAGGTAAAATATCAATAGACCTTCCGTATCATACCTTGTCATCAGAATGAATTTAGTTTTTTTGAGTACTGATAACATATTTGATTGCAGGGGTAGAATCCGTTGCAGTGGATATGAAGGAGAACAAGATAACAGTGATTGGGGAAGCAGATCCAGTATTTCTCACTGTAAAACTGAGGAAATTTGGATTCACAGAGCTGCTGAGCGTGGGTCCCGCCAAAGAAGAGAAAAAGCCGGAAGCTGAGAAGAAAGAGCAGAAAAAGTCTGATCCTCCTCCAGTAGTATATCCGAATCCAAGCAGCTACCCGCCTTACCCATATACTGTTGTTACAGAGGGCTATTATCCCAATACTGTTGTTACAGAGGACTATAATCCCAATAGCTGCACCATCTGTTAATCAATTTGACAGTGGCTCTTTCTAAATATCTCACAGTTACCATAGAATCTATGTTCTCTGTGGTTGTATTGTAATATATATGGAGTTGTCACTTTTTGGAGTTTTAGGTGTAACAGTCTGTCAAAAAAAATTGAGGTAAAATTTTGGTTTTTGTTATTTAAATTGTTTTTTTGATTCTATATATAGATTCGGCACTCTCAAAAATCCGTAGGAAACGTCAATTGTGTAAGGTTAGCAATCAAACTTCTCTTTTCAATGAATTTCTACCAAATTTTAAAAAAATTACACTGAAAAAAACCACCATAAAAGCCTTCAAAAAATCCGTAGGAAACGTCAATTGTGTAAGGTTAGCAATCAAACTTCTCTTTTCAATGAATTTCTACCAAATTTTAAAAAAATTACACTAAAAAAAAACCACCATAAAAGCCTTAAAAAATCACACTAAAGACTAGTAAAATACATATACATGCTCATGCTCCCAAGGTCACTAGCATAGGGCTCCAGGGTTTGGGTTTTGATAGAGGAAACCGTCAGTGGCACGGTTTCTCTGAACCCTCTTTCCGTACGGCCCCGGGACACAAATTTTCGTGTAATTTTTAGTTCCGGAATACAGTTCCGTTATTCGTTAAATGATGAAGATTGTGTTTTTTTTTGTATGTTTATTTATTTTTGAAATTATGTGATACTTATTCAATTAATGATAATGATGGTTTCTGTGTCCCATAGAGTGTAGATCGATGTTGATTCCTTTCAATTATTGCCTTTTGATTTAAAGAATGCATCTGAATTATATCGTCTTTAAATGATGGATAAGAGAAGATCAAAGAATGCATTTGAGTTATATCGTCTTTAAACGATGGATAAGAGAAGATCAGAGCCAGAATTGGAATGAAAAGTTTGAATTCAAAATTATTTTTAAATGTTTTTATATTTAATATATATTATTTTTTCTCTTAAACTTTATATTATTTTATTATATTTAATTAAAATTTTATTTATTTAATAATTATTTAATATTATTAATTAATAATGTTTTTCAATAATTAAAATTTTTTAATAATTTTTTTAATAACTAATTAATTAATTTAAATAACAATTAAAACTTATTTCTAGGTAATGATGCATCCATATTATTTATTCATTAAGATGAATGAATATGGTTTAAAAAGTTGACCAAATCCTAATGTGCTCATAATGAACTATATTAAATGGTTCAAAAAGTCAACCAAATCATAATATTCTTAAAATAACCACATTAAATAATTTTAAAGTTCAAATTTTTTAAAATGTTATGGGGGTAGCGGGTCAGGACCTCTATTGTCAGCGGCCTTTAATGAGTGAGCTGGTTGTCAGTCTTGTAATCATGACCACCATCTTCGTATGCGGGCACGATCTATTGTAATTATACCACCTTCTGTTGATGAGACGACTCTTTATGACATATTGCATGCCGGTTTTATGTGCGTTTGCATCATTCTGTGGTTTATTCCTGTGGCTTGGCACAGCGCAGGAGGGTATTCCGGTGGTGCTCTGGGTCGGTTACAACAATTGCTTACAGGGTTCCAGAGTAGGAGAAGCGGGTTTTGGTATGTACTGTCTCACTTTTCTACTTTTAACTCTGCTCATTCTCCGCCATATGCCATGGATTTGTCAAAGGCGATGGGTTTGTTGATAGTCTTGTCTTCTTGTCGTTTTCATGATGATGAGGAGGTCGATCCCTGCTTCAGAAGTCTGCTTCTCAATTATTGTTTTCTGATATGGGTTTTTAAGGTCTTTGATGTGGGTTTATTTGGCCGCTCCTTATTCTGTCTTTGCATGCGTTTCGCTAGTTGTTATGGAAGGCTGGTTTGCGGCATGCTCTGTTTTCGTAAGCACTGTCTTCGTTGGTCTCTACAAAGACTTTATGCCTTTCTTTCGCAGCCTCTTGGCAGTTTACCTCGACAGGGGTTTATCTTTTTGCATGTTGGTTCTGTAGAATTCTCTACACCTTGTCCGGCTTTTCCCAGTGGTTGCTCTTCCCTGTTGGATATGACCCTTCGCACTCAGTTTTTCGCGTAGTTGTTTATGTTCGTCTCTGGAATCGTTCGCCTATCCTTCAATTGGGTTGGCTTCTTGCATTTTTCCAACATGCACCTGCTCGATACTCCTCTAATGCATATCTCAGATTCCCTGCCTTACCTTTCTGCTCTGTTTCTTTATGTGTCTCACACACGCTTGTTGGGAGCCAGTATGACCAAATCCACCTCGCCAGCTCGCAAATCAAGAGCCAAGGTTAAGCAAACAAAAATCTCTTCGCGCTCTTGCAAGCGAGGGCGCAAAACTAATGTGTAGGTTGTTGAAAGTTTGGTTAACTCTTACACTGCTATGACCCCTCTGCCTATTCGTAAGAACATTCAGGACTGGGAGAAACATAGTTCGGAAGATGAGGTTGATCCACAGCAGCAGCAAGCCACAATGGATTTCTTGCTTGACCCTGGTAGTACTAGGGGCAGGGTATCTCGTTTCCAGCAAACTGTTAAGATGTATTAGACGTTTAAATGTGTTCTTGCCAAGGCCCTAATGAGTATGAAGGAACAGGAAGCTCATTCTTCCCTGTTCTTTGAGCTTAATCATATTAAACAGGACATGACCTCTATGACCAAGATTCAACAACAACAGAATGATAGAATTGGACACATTGAAGAGAAGTTGCGTGATTTGCAGTGGGTGGAGCGGCTTGGGTCCTCTGTTGAAGATCCAGCCCCTGTGCAATCTTCTGATGGCTAGGCCTCTTTGTTTTTTTTTGTTTTTATATGTTTTTTGTTCATCGACTATATAGTTGTTGCTTCATATGTAAGTATTATGGACATAGTCGAGTAGTTCTTGCTGCTACTGATAGACTGAAACAATATCGCTTTTGGTTGGCCTTTAACTTTTTAAGATGGCCAACAGACCTAGTTTCCCCTTGGGTAGGTTGAGGCAAATTTTTCTTGATGTATTTATTTAGCAACTTGCTCTAAATAATAGAAAAGTCAAGTCCTATAGAATTAACTATATAGATATATATATATATATATTAAATAATAAAAATAAAAATTTAACTTAATTTTAGAAAAAAAAATAAAAAATAAAAAAAATAATATTAACATGTTTACAGCACCCTTATATTCAAATCAACATTAGTAACTTAGTCTTGCCAACATAGAAGAAAAACAAAAACTAAATAGAAAAAAGAAAAAGCTAAAGATCATCAATTAAAAAAAAAAAAAAATAGACAATTTTGAAAGAGTATCCAAATTTAAAAATAAAAAATAAAAAACACACTCAGAATAAAGTGGTGTTTATTATTCAAACATAAAGACAATATTCACAAATTGGCCAACTTTTTTTTCTAATGTGTACGATTAAAGGTCATCCAAGCACTCTTTACAAAAACTTAGTAGTCCAATAGCACAATAATAGATGCAGAAAACTACGATGCTTTACCAAAATAGCTTCAAAACAAAAGGAAGAAGTTCATTTGATAACACAAGAACATACACAACATGAGGGCCACCAATGTTTCAAAGCATGTGTGGGAGGCCCATAGACAAGTCAAGTAGATGTAAGAGAAGTACAATCCTACTATGTGATTGTTTTTAAAAGATGGAATATTCGGTTAAAACGAAGAAGATGATTATCATGGAAGAGTGTGGAGTAAAAATTTGTGGTAAATTTTTGAAGTTTAATTACAATAAGTCTTTTTATTGTAAGAAAATAGGTGTTACTTTAGAGGTCATTGTTTAGATTTTTTATCCTAAACACAGTAATTAACTAGCCAATTATCTTATACTAATCAACATATATAACTAGTTATCTTATACTAATCAACATATATAACTAGTATGGAGATGGAAAGTTTTTACCTGTATTTGATGTAATTATTCTATCGGCATGTTTATTTTGGAATAGGGTTTCTAAAATTTAAATTTTATTATCAATGATTATTTGGTGGATGGTAGCAATTTACCTTGCATAGAATATTCCATAATATTTTTAGTAGTATACACAAATTAAATGTTGAGATTTACTTCCAAAATACAATACAAAATGGCTAATTAATTACTAAAAAAACAACTAAAATTTGCATATAAACCACTATTTTTCAGTCAATGACTAATAGTAGCTAATTTACAGTATCTTATAACGCGACCAACTTTTAGTCGTTTTTAGCTTAGTCATTAATTGGTTGTCTCAATTTTATCGTCTAGTAGTATATTTAGTCATTAATTTGGTCATTAATTTAGTCATTGATTTAATCATTAATTGTCATAACTAATGACCAAATATACAACAAAAAATATTACTATATGATCACCCGATAAAGCTAATTAATGACCAAAAAAATATGACTAAAATATTGATCGTGTTATAAGATACTTTAAATTAGCTACTAATAGTCACATATATGCAATTTTTAGTCATTGTTGAAACCAATTAATGACCAAATAAATATGACTAAATTTTGATCGTGTTATAAGATATTGTAAATTAACTACTAATAGTCGTATATATGCAAAATTTGGCCGTTTTTTGTAATCACAAATTTATCAATTGAAGTAGTCATTTATCTTTTTTTGGCAGTTTCATATTCATTATCTAAACTACTAATTTAGTAGTTTATAGTCATTTCATTTACTTTCATTAATAATCATTATAAACATCGTACATTCATTTTATTTATATTCATCATTAATCAATATAAACTACTAATTTAACACTTTTAAATTGATTTTGTGTTCATTATTTAAACGATTAATTTAATCGTACATTCATTTTATTTATATTCATCATTAATCAATATAAACTACTAATTTAACACTTTTAAATTGATTTTGTGTTCATTATTAATCAACATAAATTAATTAGTATGCTTTTGCAACTAAATTAAAAGACTATGAAATGAAAACACAAAGTTACATATGTTAATGACAATATTAAATAATATCAAGTGCAACTATAAATAATTTCAAACACAAATTATATTATATGAAATATCAAGTATTACAATAGGAGTTTCCAACTTAGTATTTGTTGGACTACAATTTACACATGAAATATTGTTTCATCACTTCAAAACATTATCATTGTGTTGCCAAGGCATTGCAAGTGAATTCACCAACTCTGAAGACTTGACCATCAATCTCTATGTGTGTCTCATATGAGATATTGGCTCTAAATGTATCACTATACTGATTCTCTTCTCTCTCTCTCTCTCTCTCTCTTTGCATTTGCCCCTCCAGTGTTATTATTCTCTTCTTTCTTCAATTCCTGTTTCTTACCATCAATACTAAGTCCTTTTTCTGAAAACAAAATATACAATACAAAGTGTAAGGCATGAAAGACGATGAACACTAGAATATAAACTAAAGTAAACTATAAAAAATTTATACATCAAAATAAAAAAATGCATTAAACTCAAAACTTCACAATCAATGAATGCATTAAACTCCCTATATTGCATGAGAAAGAAAGTAAATTAGACGAGGTGAAAATTTAAGACATTACCTCTATTAAAATCATGACCAAAGAGGGTTACAATGGATATGTGATCTTTTTTCATGACCTGCAAACGTTTAGATAAGATCATTTGTCCATTCTTAACTTCACAATAGTTGAAAAAACACAAATTCTAATTTTTTTGGAATCAAGAATGTGTTTCAAACCTAATATAAATTATCATGATTGATATGTTATAATAAATTAAAAATAGACCCACAATTCATGGCCACACATTCATGACATTAAGAAAATAAATGTAAAGGTTGTAAAATTGTAGATATCTAATATTATAACCTCACCTCAAAAGTTATATTTTGATACACATCAACACATGTTGAGCCAAAAGGATTAGTTAGTTCAACCTTGTGTCTGAATTGCAGCTCGACCACCATCTCCAAAGAGTTTCTGCAAGCAAGTACAAAAAACATTAAATTTCCTATAGCAAAAAAACATATCGTGAACCAACCCATGGTTTCCTTGGGTGTGCAAAGTCAAAAGCTATACTTTCAAATTTCTACATGCCACACTCTCAATATAAACCAATCTCTTGCTTTCTTTATCCTAAAAACCAAGACTAGTTTAGTGGCAATCAACATGGATAATTGAATGAGACTTGCATAGATTTTTGCATGAAAGTGTTCATAACATTTTTCCACTAGGCTTTGAGGCCTCCATTGGACATTCATAGACAACACCATTGCATATCCACAACTTGGAAAGTTTTACAAAGACCACAACTCCAAGTAGTGCTTGATCAATACCTATCTATTTTGGTCTTGGAGTCAATATTAGACCTTATGAAGCACATATGAAATCTAAGGCTTCAATACGAAATTTACCATATTGGTTCATGCAATCCACACAACTCTTAAAAACAATTCTAAGTCATACATAATAGTTCTATTCAAATTTTATTGTTTATATTCCTCTGAAATGACACAAATAAAACCCCAAAGAAACAACATTATGAATGCCAACCATCCTACAAATTATGTTAGACTTAAGGACGAACATATAATATTATACCTTGGTGATTTTACAAAATTTAAGGTATTATTAGATCTTCCAATAGTTTTTTTTTATGTAGGAGATAGGTCATTGATAAAAGAATACCTTAATGCTTGAGAATTCATTTCTGATTCTTAGATATCGACTCAAAAAATATTCTTATTGTAGTTAGGAACATATTACTTTAACTTTTCCAAACTTGAAAAAAACACTATTTTGTATATTCCATTGATGGGTAAGGTTGAATTGTAATTTATTATCTAAATTTAAATGGGTATTCAATTGATACTAATTTTAGTTTTAAGAACAAATTCATACAATGTTAAGAAGTCATTGGAGTCAGGGCCATTCCAGTAATTTTCATAGGATATGATAGACATAGAAAAAACCAAGTGAAAGGTCGAGAATAACTACTTTGTGTATCTAACATAATAATGAAAAAGACATTTTGAAATGTGATCTTGTTGATGTTATACGTGCGTCAATGCCAATCTCCATATTTCTCAAGGATATTTTTATGTTTTTACATCATGTTCATACAAGGCCTGCCACAATTGAAGACATGCTTACCTATTTAGTGAGCCAAGAGCATACTATCAATGGGTTATGAAGCACAAAAGAAACACCTAAGACATATGCAAATTCATTATGACATAGTAGTCACAATCCGCTACTATGAAAAATGAGTTTTTTTTATTTCCCAAAAATTATCATCAATGTAAGGTCTTGGATAGCTAATTTGATGATTAAATTTACCTCAAACAATTGACATAGTGCCACATAATAAAGGTTTTCATATAGCAATAACTGGGTAGATTTAATTTATTCTTCAATACACTATTTTCAAAGCCAAAACGACAGGAAAATATTTAAGACCTATTATCTCTACAAAATAACTACAAGAAATTAGCCTAAGATCACTTCTACATCACCAAGTTTTTCCCAATTCCAAGTCTAGTAACTTTATGGATACATCAGAAATTTGACAGTGAATTCAGAAAGTTATGTAGTTTTTTCATGCATGCAAATGAATTGGGGTAGCACCGTTCACAAATATACTAGTTGTCGCAGGAACAAAGGCATAATTTGGACAAAAGGTAAACAAAACCCGTTACAAATTTGTTTTATTTTCATTCATCTAGATCTTGTAACATGCTCAATAATATGCATATATAAATCCAAAATTCATTTGCCCAAGACTATAGAAATACAAAAACAAGGATTTAGATAAAAGGTGTTCTACATACCAGTCTGCGTGGAAATTTTCAACTCCAATATCCTCATCCCAAAGCAAAATGTATTTGTAGTCAGCAACTACATCTAGATGCCGGAAACGTTTTTCAAACCACCTACATGAGAAGTAATCTATTGATTTAACATGAGATATTTTGCAGTATGTATCCATAAAGAAGAGAAATATATTTAACAATTCAGTACCACTTGGTTTGATTGATTTCCACTATATGAATAACTATATTGCTCCCCTTCAAATCACTCCATTTATTTGTGACACCGTCATAATGGAACAACATCACTGTTAATTTCTTTAAAGGAAACTGGAGACAAATTCCCATGTAACACAACCATCAGTTAGTCCAAAAATAAAATGTAACACGTTGATAACCACCTAAATAATGCATTACAGCACACCAATTATTAACTGAACTCACTGAGCAAATACCTTCTAAACAATTTGGTCCACATTCCCCTATTCTATTCCAATTGCAATGCAAGCAAAGTTTTGTGGACTCTTTACTCGTGACTGTAGACATAGCAAAGGTACAAACAAAAATGATAATCATGAGTTACATTAATGACAAAAAATTCAAATATTGATGCAAAAATTATCCACATTTGTTTAAATGAGAGTAATTGGGGTTTACTTTCTGGTACTCTCTCTCTCTCTCTCCATGAACATTAATTGAAGGAAATGTCAAAAACTATTCTAGCAGTCTATGGGGCACCTTCCTTTAAGTTGTCTAGATTATAGAATAATCCCAGAGAATCCCCAACATCTCATTCAGATATATCATATACAATATCATCAAATCTCCTTCAAATGCATTTCTAATAACCATCTAACCCTAGATTTTACTTAAGTGTGAATCAAATCATTTGTTAATGTAATATAATAATCTTCTCCAAAGTGATTGCACACCCTTTCACCAAACTCATTGATAATATTAAATATCCCAATCGTCATTTTATTATATTCAATGCATGATTACAATATACAAGCAAGTAATAGACAATAACTCCTGTAATAACTAAAATAAATAAATCATATGCAATGAGAGAAATGTGTCATTTTCATATATTTTAGCATGAAATTTTTTTCTAAGAGCTCTAAACACCAACATTAGTATATGGCAAGCAATACTCTAAAACCACGTTAACATGCTTCGGCCAAGTTCCATCTTTCTCGGCATTCATACTTTAGTGAGAAAGAAAATTAAGAAAAAAAAAGGTAGAAACACTTTTTCATAATCACATGTTAATTCTTTCTTAATTCAAATCCCCAGGGGAAAAGGCATATTAAGCAAGAAATTTATAAGGTTATATATTAGAAACAAATTAAAAAACGCCAAATTATTTTGTTAGCAAGGCAAAGATCAAATCTTCCCAGAATCAACCCCAATTTTATTAGACAAATATTTCGAGTCTTCAAGACTACTGTTCACTGGAACCAATTCCAAGTTTGACTGCTTCAAAAGGCGACAAAAATCAGTTATAGATATGCAATGGCATTTTCATCCCACTAGAAGGCTCGTACATGGACTTTTTCAAATGGTTTAACAGAATCAAGAATTTAGACGTGAAAAGTCAAGGTTTTGAACTCTCTATCAATGAGAGATAAAGTTTCGCTATGAACTTTCTCTCAATCAAATAAAAGGTCTGCATTAGACCCACCTACATGTACATATATTAATATATGTAACTACAAAAAAGGCATGGCAGAATACTACATATGAGGCCATAAAGGCCTTCATCCTAATTTTTTAAAAGGTTGTAATTATGGTATGTTGTACAAACTCAGGAAAGGTAACCCTGGGCTATAAAATCATATCCCAAAGGACTTGTTAGAGACCAAAAATTATGGCCTAATTCTCAATGTTGGCAATGTCATATTGTAAGGCTTTTAAGGCCAAGGTTTGGCAAAATGTAGAGACCCCAATCTTGACATGATCACCACCCAAACCATAACAAGGAAACCCCATGTACAAGAAGAAAAATTGTATAGAATTTGATAGGTCATATCCCTTATGTAGTTTAATCATGAATAAGAATAATGTACATTGGTTTCCCTAAGACCATACTAGCATTAATGACTTCTCCATTACAACTTCCTCAACCTTACATAAATGCTAGATAACTCATCAATCCACTTAAAGGTTGTTCACAAATTTGATTCATTGGGTTAAGAAGGTTATCAAGTTAAATGCCCTTATTTTTACCTTGTTAATCCATCCCTCCTCAACTCTCACTCTACTAAAAAAATTCCAATGCTAAGGTATATATATAACCATACTTCCCATGAAGGGAATTCCTGGTGCCATCACCCATTATTGCAACAAAGGGATGTTCTTTATACATGAATATGTACAATTATATGTGCATATCTCGTGTGAGAGTGCACCCATACTAACGATGGCTATTAAGCCACTCTTGTTCATGGCCTATCCACCCAGAATACAAGGTTGAATGCATATATACCCAAGCATAGGGTTGAGAAGTAAAAGTACCACTCTAACAATCTTAAATAAGCAAGTTGGAAATGCATTTCATGTTGGCTCAAAAATGTAGGTTTTGGAGATGCCATTATCAAGGATGCAATAGTCAACTTTACTGAAGCTCAAAATATGGCTAAGAATGCTTCTTTCAAGGAAGAAGAAACATTAAGACGTTAACACTTAGTGTTGGTCAAAGTTGTCATTGATGTCAATATGGCATTGTTGGAGATAGAAAATATTATTGTGATAACCCTTTCGTGATGTTGCCTTCTCCTCATGTGATAACCCTTTCGTGATGTTGCCCTAACTACATGACAAAACCCTAAGTACAGTGATGCCCTAAGCTCTAGAAGATGCTCATGATGTTCTAGTTCTTGTTTCTTATTTAAGAAGCCTTAACCCTAAGCATACGCATGAATGATACCCTAATGCATATATGAAACTCTATGTTGCATACATGAATGATCTAATGATGCATAATGATAAACTAAGAAACCCTTACCATAAAACCCTCTTAGGCACATGTATGCACATGTAATGACAAACTCTTTTTCCCTAGCATGGTTCAATGCAATAAATGCATAAATTCATGAAGCCCTAAATGCCTTGCTAAAGATGTTGTAATCCTAATAATATTAAAGGCCCAAGTCTATGAAGAAGAAGCCCTAGCACTATAAAAAACGTAAGATCCTAAAGACTGCCATAAATAATATTATGATGACAGTTCACATTTTCATATCCTTGACTTCTCACAACAACTTTTGCTAGGGTTTTTGTCACAAACCCTAGATTCCATCACCAAAACTAAAATTTAGATATCAATAATTTATTTCAATCATAGCAAAAGCATTATTACATCTAGGGTTTCATTATCATGCCCTAGAAACTTATATCAATCCCTACTAGGGTTTTATCGTAAACCCTAGATACAAACATCAAAATTTTAATGTTAGATATACAATAGCTCGACCAAGCTAGGGTTTCAATCAAACGAAAGCATATTCATCTAGGGTTTCATTCTAGGATTTTACATTTACTATTTCCAGGGTTTTTTCATAAACCCTAATTCATCAAACACTAAAATATCTAAGGTTTTCATCATATATTCTAGATATCAATAACAAACCCTAAGAGGCTAGGGTTTTATAGTGAATCCTAAAGGTTAGGGTTTTATCAAAGTGAACAACAAATAGAGTATGACGAGGGTTGATTTAATTCGAAGATTAATCACCCTAAAATAAGAATCTTGATGATTCAAAACCCTAGACATGAGAGAGATAGTAATATAAAGAAAATTTCAAAATGATTGTACCTTTTAATATGAAGAAGATTACAAATCGTATGGTCTCAAACATATCTTGAGTTGCTTCTTTTTACAAACCTTTTAAGGGTTTCTTTATTGAAGGGTTTCCTCTTATCATGACAACATATTCATGGTCTATTTCCATACGAGTCATCTTTTATTAGAGTGTACAAGGACCCAACTCGATTTATCATGCCTGCCTTATTTTTCTTCCTTTAAAATATGCCTGCAATACTCATTGACAAGCAAAACCAAAATATACAAGTACAATAGTGTGGTGATTATCTAGAGCTTCCATTACCCTTTTAGAGAATGAACTCCTAGGGATTTTGACTACAAGCCTTAACTAGCTCTAAAGAGCAATATGTCAAAACCTAAACATCAATCAATTTTATTTTTGCAAAGGATTGTCATATACCTACAAAACCTAGATATCATGAACAAGAGAATTAAGATTAGGGTTTCCATATTTTCTATCTAGGATCTATAATCCTTAGACATTAACAATCTTCAACACAATAATAATTTACAAACCCTAGAATCATGTAAAAAACTAAACCCTAAAATATTTTGTAATAGAAATTATACATACCTCAAAATTACATACCTCTATCTGACATAGGAAAATTTTGCCTTAATTTCTAACTTAATTTCTCTTCAAATGACCAAGTCTACAATAACTTCTAGAAATTGAACACAACTAAAATACTTGCAACGCAAAAATAATAATACAACAATAATTTTCCACGAAATAGCAATGTATCCAATATCCTGATTACAGTTAGACTAGCGATTTCAATTGTTTTTCAGTGGAGAACATTCAGTCGGTTAGTGGAAAACATCCACAACTAAAACCTGATCAATTCAAGATATATAATTCATTCACTATCCGTATGCCAAACCTCTGTGATATTATAATGTCCAACTTAACATTTGCTTTGTGGGCCCTACGCCCCTTGATTGCACAGTCGATCAAAGTCTTGACGGCAAGACACAATTTTGGGCCGCCTGAGATGCCTCACAATGCTGGCTCAATTGCGTACTTTCACACGCAGGCAGCCGCGGTCCCCACAAAGACTGTCCACGTCACCACTGGTTTATTTGAGCTAATACAAGTCCCCGACGGTTTGCGTTTCCACAGCTCCCCTACGATGAGATTCCACAGACATGCTAATCGATTTTTTCTTCCGCTTCAATCCTTTAACACCCGGAATGGTGACTCGCGTTATGATTCTGTAAATATGAACTGCTACACTCTTCAATTAGGGATTCACTCACAAATGGAACGTTGTTATCTCCAGGGTGTCTTCTGGAAGTGATGTCGTAACCCAGAATTTCGCTCTGATGCAGATCACAAGAGATTACACTGCTTTAATTGCTTCACTGTTTTGCTTTGATTTTGACCCAAAAAAAAAAAAAAAACAACAGGATTATGATGCTAACCGAGAACCCTTACGTCCAAACAGAAAATATCTTTCGTTGTCTTCTAGAGACTCCTGTACCAAATCACTTACTCAAGAATCTGCCGCTCATATAGGATTGTGCTACATAGAAAGAAAGATAGAAATGGTCAACTGGATGGGATCTTTCACCACCGAAATTGACAAGGAGAGGGGTTTTAAAACTCACATAAATAATGTTCAAGAAACCAATAAGATGATCCACCATGATTATTCCAATTGAATTCAATCCCTCCTATATTTATAGATTTCCTAGAGGGGTATTTCCTCCATGAATGTTTGAGTAAATTTTACTTCAAACCCCAGTTTTGGGTTTCTTTTGGATTTCTTTGCCAAACTTTTCCAGAATTGGAAATTTTGGGATTTCCCCTTTAATGAGGATTGATAGGCTATTTCATCTGTTAGGCTAATTAATCCCTTAAAAACATTACAGTCCCCCTTCCCGACATTGTTTTCCTCAAGCAATTGATGCATAGCCTCTTCAACCTTGGGATGTACATCCTTAGTAAATAAATCACAAAACAAAGATACATCTGAGTCAATTGTCATCAAGTCCTTTGCATTTACTTCAACATCTTTCCGGAGACCGAGACCAAATATCAACTTTCGGGAAATCGAAGTAGTTTTTAAGTCCTGGACATTTGGGTTGTTTTTTGTCAAATGATCATCCTGCATAATAAAGAATTGTCCTGCATGCCAAGAGCTTGTGTATACCCTCTTCAAAGAAATAGCCTGGAGAAGTTACCAGGCACAAACCCAAACTTGATTGGGTAGCTGCATATCTCCAGCAAATGTACTCAGCTTTGACCAAGATGTATGTCTTGTACTTTGTAAATTTACAAAATCTTGATGTGTTGGCTCAGGGGCATTTGCTTTATCTTCCTCATAAGAGATACAAGCAAGTGATGACAACAGATTGCATAAACATCTGGTACTGAGCTTGTTGATTTCAACTGCTAAATCATTGGAGACCTGGAAATCTATCTCACAGAAGATAGAATGAATAAGAGTTATGTATGCCTCCAGTATATCTTGAAAGCTATCAACATCTTTATCTTTAATAGCTGTCAATTTTCTCTCATATTTATCCATTTCTGATGAACCATATGATCAGCAGATTTTAAGCTGGTATCTCACGTAATACTTTCTCTTCCCTGAAAGCATATCTGAGCAATATCTCTAATGGAACAACCTGCACAGCCTGCAGTGATCATTCTTGTAAAAATATTCGAAAGATCATTTTTAAAACTAATCAGATTTTATGTATTACCAACACTCGATGTACATTCTGGCCCAAGTCTTTCTTTTATATGCATGCAGTGGGCTGACAACAATTTATATAAAAAACCAAGCCATTGATCCTTAGAAACATCCAGTGCAGTGTACACGGTGGAGGAAAGCACTTCAAAACCTGCCACGAATGCTCCAAAAGTTCATTCGAATGCACCGAAATTTCAGCTTCAATTTCCTCATTTGTCCACAATTGTGAGACAAAAAGAGAACTTAAATATCGCACAGGAACATATGATCTCTTGACTCCATAAGTGTTTGCTAATATTAATCCATTTAATAGAACGCACTTTTTCTCCACTTTGACAGGCTCAGCCAAAGAAAACACTACCCTTTGTATGTATCCAGTGTCTCCATACAAAAATCTGCTTGTTTCCACCTCTGCACCCTTAATGTAGTGTTGACATGACTTCTTGTCAATTTTAACATTTAACTAAGTAATTTATGTAGGCTTGTTAACTCCCTGACCTACACGTGGCTTTTTGATACTAGAACCTCGCATTTGTTAAACTGAAAAACATTCTCTAAATCTAGAAGTCTCCCATCAGTTTCCCCAAAAAACTTCACAGAACCATAACCTCTTCTACCGAAAAAAAAGTCTTTGACCCGATGGAAATAACCTCGCTCAACACGCTCTTTAGCAGCGAATTCTTGTATCTTTGGTTTTGTGTAATAGTTTGAATGCCAAAGTTTAGGCATAAGGGCTTCAATGTCTGCACCATGCTCATATACTATAGCAACTTCTCCCAGTTTTATGGCCAGAAATTGAGATATAACTATTTCCTCTATGATTATGCTCCTCGTGAAGACCATTCTGCCCTGAAGTGGATTTTACGTTGGCATCAACTGGCTTTGATGATAGTGGGTTCTTCTGAAGGGTTGTATCCTTGCCACCACATGACCAGTCGTCAACATTGTCTTCAGGCTCTTGGGTAAATGCCTTCTCAAATGATGATGCCCCACTTTTACCATCTGCCGACGTTCCATTATCATTGATAGACATTTCCTTCATGTTTACTATTGGTTTGCATGTAGTAGATGGAGATTGGTCAGGTGGATGAATAAAAAGTGCCATTGGGTTTTCTCTTGGAATGAACATGCCATCTGCCTTTGGAGGGCTAGGTGCTTCTTCATTATCAATGAAAAATGATACCTTGGGACTATCCTTCTTAGGATTGTATCTAAGTGAATGTATACGGATCCTTGACTTTTTAGTGACATGCCTTGGAGTCAATAGAGAAGATCCCCAACTTCAACTGATAGACATCTGAGGCATTGTAGGAAGATTTCCAAATGGATTTGTCACAGGTTGAGGTATAGTAACCATTATATTCTGTTGAGTGGGTTGCCCAAAGGTGCTCTACCCAAAAGCTGGTGTCTCATGGGTTTCCAAAAGATCTCCAGATCCATTGCATTCAAATTGTTTTACATTACAACGCTGAGTTGAAATTGAGACGACACATGAAAAATCTGTTGAGATAGTAAGAGCTGCATCTGCAGAAAAATATTTTGAGATAGTAAGAGATGCATTTGCAGAAATTTTTGGGGAATACGCAAATGTCTCACAATTCTCCAGATCCTTTATTGCTCCCCTGTCTACTACCCTGGATGTATAGATATTATTTCTGACAGAATTATCTTAAGTAGAAAAGTCAGCTTCACTCATTAACCTATCACCTTACCTCCCACCTAATAACCTATCACAAGTTCAGATTTGCTTCACTCATTAAAGTTGGGGCATCCAACCCACTGAAATCCTTCACTATTCCCTCTGATGGGTAGTGGCCCATTTCCTCAGTTGGAAGTGCTTCTAGAAACACACCACGAGGGGATGGACTACATAGCACATACTTCCTTTGGTCTGTATTCCAATTCTGAGGGCTATATTGGCTAATATTCTAGGTCTGAAAAAAAGGTTTGTTTACAAGTAAGTTTCAATTAAGTTTGCTCTAGCCTTTTATGCAATGTTTGGTTGGATTTTTACAACATTTTTATTATTGGGACTAGAGCATCAAACCCATTAAAACCCTTTACAATTCTGTCTTATGGGAAATGGCCCATTCCATACATGGATCTGGTACTTAAGATGATCTCTAATAGCATTTGAACCCCTCAATCTTTTTTAATCCTAACCATAGGGACTAAAAGATGCTATAAATCAAGGCTTCCATTTTTGCTTTGATTATATGTTGCAATTAATAGGAATTGAAGTAGAATAGCGATGACATTATGTTGATGGTTCCTAAAAAAATCTTCTTCCTTAGCCACACCAGATTGGCTTTTGAGGAGTCATCAATATTTAATTTTATCCATTTTTCAGGAGAATGATTACAAAACTGCTGGCCATTAACTGACCTAAGTCTCATTCAACAGTTATTGGCTTTGCTTTAAATATTCAGTTTTGTACATTCTCTATCTGATTCTTTTCCTTGCACCCTGATTTCAAAAAATAGTGTCATCATTCCCACACCCATGAACACTGGTTGGTTAGTTTGAAATACTTATGGGTCAGCTTGAAATACTGGTAGATAAAGGTGCCTAGAGTTATGTCAAGACTAACATGTATATATATTGATATTTTGGATTTGATAAAAATAACAAGAATGGAAAAGCTCCATGTGTAGTCATATAATCAACCAAATTATATTTGACCTCCACGCTAATTTCTACGATGCCAAGCAAGTATTTAATATTGTGGCAAGGAACATGTTTTTCTTCCATAGGACTATAAGGAAACAACAATAACTTATATGGATCAAAGTTCTTCTAAACCTCCTCATGCAAACATAATTTTAATTCCTAGGAAATACATACAAGGACAGCTAAAATAAAACACACGGCCATAATAATATCTCCAGAGATACTGGAACTTTAAAAGTTGAACTTGCAAGAACCTATTGAAAAATAGTTGTTCCTGAAAGTTGGAATAACCCATCACCACAGCAATAGTTGAAAGTTTTTTGCCTCAATGAACAAACATTTCAATTATAAGAATTTTTCCTTTCAAAATATTGAATTCTATAAACCTGCACTTTTAAAATTTCTTTGTCTAAATAGAGTTTTAGGTACTATACAAGTGCCATAAAACGTACATTGTTCATATCTTTGCCTAGTCTAATCTCACAAAAGAGAGTGACTTGCACATATATCCTAAGGATCTCACCTCCACATCCATTGTCACTTGGTTTTTTTTCTTCGACGCAAAATGATTCTTTAAGGTTCAATAGTCATGGTGGTCATCTCGTTCCTTTGTGGTCAATGGCTTGAAGGACCCTGGAATATTTGATAGTTCTTCTTTGTTATGATTTTTAATCTCTACTTATGGTTGCATTTACAAGTTTAGAATACAAGTTTAATGTCACTTTTTAACCAATTATAATGAATGCATGTGAACAGAGTTTTAAGGATTGGAGAGAGGAACAATAGTAATCATGAACTCAAATGTTGGGGACGTTTCAAAGGAAATTCTTCAGTCACTGATTATATGCAAGGGCGCTGCTTTTCCTGGTAAAAGGCTTCTAGAATCTAGAATATTAACATTTGAGGGTGGGAAGTCTTGACTCTTGGGCATATTCATCCTCGTTTTCAGCAAGGCTAGTAGTGTCATGGGCCTAAAGTACTCATCAGGTATGTAACTATTTGGATCTGCAAAATCATCTTCTAAAGCAATACCACCATTATGAGAACATGTTTGGGCAACATTTTATTTTATGTAAAATTCTTGAATTTCTTTCATGAGAATAAGTTTTTGACCCTTCATTTCATTCATTATTTGCCCCAAGTCAATTTCCTGAACTTCTAAAGGAGAGGAAGATGCTACAGCTTCATATTATTCAAGAACACCATCATTCTCACGAAAAAAGCAGGATTGTGCAGTAAGATGATTTTGTTCAGATACTTAATCTCCTCCATAGAAAAAGAATTTGGCCCTCTAGTTCATGCATCATTTGTGTTAACTCAAACTCATGCATCTCATTCTTGAGAAAATGAAATTGAGTTGTTGTCTCATCACATTAATCCCCCATGCACTCTTCTTGGTTAGGAAGGGATGACAACTCACAATCCATTTTTAATGGGTCCTAATTCCAGCAATTTTGGAGTTACCCTATGAGAATTCCTTGCCATAATTCTACTGTTTTTTCTCACCACAAGCGGTAGGACATTGCATTCAACAAGACAAAGGCTTTATTCCTTGGTGGAGTTGATAGGCAGTATTTATCTGTGTTTCCCAAAAGATAAGATTAGACACATAACAGGAAACAAGAATGGAATGAGAATGATCTTTCCCTCAGGATTGTTCCATAAACATTGTTATCTTCCCAAGGAGAAAAACTCTCCCTGGAAACAATTCCAATTCAGATGTTTCCCATCTATCAATTTTCTCCAATGCTTGCTCAAGCAATTGTTAAGCAAACCCTGGATCAAGAATTAAGATGATTTCTCTAGTAGAGGGAAATCTAACTCCAAATATTTCACTTGGTTAACTGGTCTATTGTCTAGGAACCCAAATCACATGGTGGGCTTGGAATCAAGGGTTCTAGCAATGGGTCCTAATATCCTATGAAGGCTAGTGTCAGGGAAGTATGAATGGTGGAAAAAGGGTTTATAGTTGTACAAAAAATATTTCATACTGGAAATAAAGTAGTCTCCAGATGATATTCTCCAAGCGAGAGGATGGCCATCCATTTGGACACTTATGAAATATGACATTCCAATAATAATGGATCAGTTTACCTGGATATTAGGAAATGGTAAAATATCAATATTTGGAAGAATAACATCATGGGTCACCAGCTGCTTGAATCTGAGGGGTCTCACTCCTTTAAATACATGATTGGACAGCAAGGAGAAAATTCCCTCTTTGACATTTCTTCATGGGACAAAGCTTTAGGATTATTGAGAGGGTGGGATTTTGGGGCTCCACATTCACACTTGTTCCATTTGGTGGCCTCAATGGAACAAAAATTGCATGGTTGTGCCTTTAAGAACCTAAAGGAATCAGACTGTAGAGGGTGGGGTTTAGCTGAGTATTCAGTTAAGCAGAGCTACGCCCAACAACTTTCTTGTTGTAGACATTGTTTGAGTGGAAAAGAGATCGTCATTCATAGCAATCACAAGTCTCACCAATCCTTTGAACATTGAGAAAGATCAAGAATGCACACCACATTAAGTGGTCCAGTTATTTGCATTTCAATGAAGTGTTGAAAAGGAAGAACGGGTAAACTAGTACATTACCTTCCATGACCACTAGCAATTGGATTGATAGTGTTGATAATTCATAAGAAGTTGTTCCCTTCATAGAATTTCAAAGCCAAAAAAATAGAAATTGGAAAAGTATACTCTACTTCCGATCCTAAGTAGACCATGAAAGTCAATTTCAATGGATTTCCTTTAGTTTTGTTGACAACTTGTAGGGGCAATGACTATCTTATGCTAGTTGTGGATGGCTCAATAAAATGAGACATCCTCCCATCTATAAAGGCACACAAAGGGTTTGAACCTTCAACCAAGATCCCAATCAAATAAAAAATCACACATTGAATTGCAAGAAGGTAACATGTACTTGAACCCTGAACCTTGTCAACTCAAAATAACAAAAAATAATAAAAAAACTCCTCAACCTTCTATGTTGGAAAAGCTAAAAGTACTTATGACCATTTATAACTGAACATAAATCGCCATTTAATTTTTTTTTGCAAGAACGTCTGACCCATATCATAGTGTCAAAGAACCAAACTCAAAAGAATGCATGGCAACTTTTACAGAGTTTTGTGAGAGCTCACATGTCTACGATGTAGACAAACCTGACTACACCGGGCTCTGTATATTGCTGTAATAGAATTTGAATGCATGCATACCAATTGACATTGGGCCTATCCCTTGGTTGCTCAGATCTCCACAACCAATTCAGAATTGAACTTATTATTTCATCTCACAAAAAGTCCATTATGAATCACATGCCGAAAAGATGCATAGACCTGTAAAATCTCTTGTTTAATGGGATTGACCCGCAACAGCATGTGGAAAATACATCAATTAGAACTAGTTTCCACTGCAGGGTCCAGTGTATGACCATCAAGAGAATGCATTGTTGTTAACAATGAGAGTAGCAATAACTCGTTCTTTGATCTGCTTGCTGGGGCTTTTTAAGGAATAAAAACAAATAAGCGCAGAATAGAGTGCACATCTACTGGTTGTGGGGTGAGTCACCGTCATAGAATGTACATTCAAGGCAGGGGAGGTAGATAATTGGCTCTTTAATTCGATTGATTCTTCATACAAAATTCATAACTCTTTATACAGCCTACCAGATCTGATATTTTGTAATTTTGTAATGAAGAAAATTACATACAAAATCCTTCTCTAGTGGTCTAGGTTCGAGTGGTACATACCTGAGTAAATTTGGCAGAAAGTAACCCATATGAAAACCACAATGCCAATAGCACCGGCCCTGCTCTGTATTGCCAATCCACTAGCCCTGCTCTGTATTTCCATTATTGCCAATCCATTATTAAGAATGGCCCTCCTAAATCTCCTACCAAACAACCAAAGATCGAAACACCGGTGCTCGCACAATTTTCTGCCCTTAGGTGTTTAATTATTTGGACAGTTGTGATAGTAATACTCTGAACACACCAAATCTGATATTCCCGCCTATGGCTAAACCAAGATTTGAAAGTTAGTAGAACTGCGCGCGAATGTAATATATCCAATTTTTTTTACATTACCAATGCATGAAACTATTATATATTAAAAACTAATTATATATTATATCCAAATCTCTTTTGTCACTCATTTTTCTATTTTCTATGTAGATTAAAGTCAAAGATTTTTTTAAGCTTTTGATTTTCTATACGAAGTGTACCATATAAATAAGTCTTAAACCGAATATATATATAATTGTGTTAATTGAAAGTGAGTATTAAATTGAAAAGGTAAAGGTTCTTTGCCAATATATTAGTTTGTTAATTAATGTTGATTACTAAATATAAAAAGTAAAGGTCTTTTGTAATTATAATTGTATATTATAAACTATTATATAGTGTAATAAGTCAATAGTATGAGAAGAAGGATTAGTATAAAACTATAAATTATATAATTATTAAACATAAAAAGTAAAGGTTCTTTGCAATTAAAAACTAATTATATATTATAAACTATTATATAGTGTAATAAATCAATAGTATAATGATACGAGAACATGATATGGGAAGAAGAAGGATTAGTATAAAATTATTATATTTTATAAATTATTATATAGTTTGAGGTGGTCTAATAGTTAAGGGCGTGTGTTTCCTTTTAAGAGGTGACATGTTTAAAATCAGGGAGTATAAAGTATGTATGTTTTCATAGTCTTAGCAGTCAAATCACTGCCTGGAGTTGGGTCCCTTGTTCCACAAACAAGAGGTCTCATACACCAATTTGGAGTCTGGCTTGATCGTGACCTTAAAATTGGATAATAATAATAATAATATGGTAAAAGGGTAATAAAACTATTATATATTGTAATATTATATATATAAATGGTATAATGTCAAGTATCACTAGCACAATCGGTTGAGGATGGGCCTCGTCAGCAAGGAGGCCCAGAATCAAACCTCACGGGGGGTGGTTGTGTCTTGTGCTAGGGGAAGGAGACATGCTAAAAAATCTAGTCAGCTTAGGGCTGGTGTGGCCTAGGCCAGGTGCGATCCCCGAGTGACTTTGACGGCTAATTAGATGCCCTCGGGTCGCGGCTCCTCGAGCCACAGGTCAAGCCTAGAGGATCACAAACAACTTAACAAACAAACAAAACAATTATATAGTGTATAAAACTATTATAATTTTAGCATTATAAATGGATTCATAGACTCTTCTAAGGGGTCATTGAATTCATGTACCTAAATTTTAACACTAGATGGATTTAGAGAACCCTTTATCTCTAAATCTTAATGCTACAATTTGATTCAGAGACCATGGGGTCTTTGAATCCATCTGTAGTGTTAAAATTTAGTGAAATGTAACACTTCAATATCAAAATTGCAATTTTTCATTTCCAGAGTGACACTATAAAAAATTACTAGCGTAAATGACTAATTCATATACTTGTTGTACTTGTTGGTTGGTCATATTTTTATTCCTGGACTATGGTAGCCATTTAAGTTAATCCTTTTGTATTTAGTCACTTATTATCTAGTCATATATTTTAGTCATGGACTAAATTAGTCATTTAAGTTAGTCGTTTTTAGTTGGGTCATTTCTTATCTAGTCGTATATTTTATCCCTAGACTAAATTAGTCATTTAAGCTAGTCATTTTTAGTTCGATCACTTAAAGTTGCTCAATTTTAGTAGTAATTCACTTTAAATAAT